>LPNX010726790.1:120971-122223 GCA_001517045.1 Pseudotsuga menziesii
CCTCATAATCATCATAACCATCCACACAATGAACATCATCATCATCCTCATCATCATCATCATCGTCATCACCTTCGTCATCATCATCATCACCATCATCAACATGATGATCATCATCACCATCAACATCATGAACATCATCATCATCATCCTCATCATCATGCTTACCATCAACATCATGGACATCATCATCCTCATCATCCTCATCATCATCATAACCATCAACATCATGAACATCATCATCATCATGCCCATCATAATCCTCATCCTCATCCTCATCATCACCTTCATCATCATCATCATCATCATCATCACATCAACATCGTGAACATCATCATCATCATCCTCATCATCATCACCATCAACATCATCAACATCATCCTCATCATCCTCATCATCAACATCATCAACATCACCATCAACATCATGAACATCATCATCATCATCCTCATCATCACCATCAACATCATCGTCATCAACATCATCGCCATCAACATCATGAAAATCATCCTCATCATCCTCCTCCTCATCATTCATCATCATCATCCTCCTCATCATCATCCTCACCATCAACATCATGAACATCATCATCATTCATCATCATCATCCTCATAATCATTGTCAAAACCCCAAAATTTCGAAAAATTTTAAACTTTTAAAAATAGCATAAATATATGTTAATACAATCGTTAAACACTGATTAGTTAATGTTATTAATTTTGCAACTGTATGATCTTTACTTTGTTTGAAAACTAGTTGAGTTTCTCGTCAGTTTTCTGAATGTTTTCTATTTGCAATAGCAAGGGGATATGCTACGTTAAACTGGGCTTACTTAGCTGCTAAGCTAACGCACACAGTTTTCCTTTTTCTTACAGATCTTCAGGTAAAGTTTTTGGGATTGCTGCTAACAGATCTTTTTATAGTAATAAATCATATGCTGTTATCAAGTTCATTTAGTAAAGAACTATATAAATATATCGCATGTTAGCCCGACTATTCCGCTTCTACAGGTAAATCTTCCCTTATTTTACTTTTGATAAGAAGAACATTCGATGAGAAATGGTTTAAAGACATTAGAGGAAAATAGATCGCCATTTCCATTTACATCTATGAACTTTCCAGTTGAATAAACATTCAGAAGTAAAGATGGCAATTTTTATATGAATTTCTTGTTCAACTATTACCTACAATCTCTTGCAATACTAGCACTAGGTAGAAGCTACAATGTATTGTTCATTAGAGAATTTAATGG
>LPNX010726794.1:1375-14194 GCA_001517045.1 Pseudotsuga menziesii
TATCATTTTAGGCTCTTTTCTGTTGGAATCAGGTGAATTTAATCTACAAAATTTATATGACGATTTTAAAAATAGAAATGAAATCATATGAAACAAAAATCCTCCACGCCCAGATTTATTAGCAGTACTTTAAAAGATTTTTAAAATTCATGACTGTCAACCAGCCTAAAACAGAAAAGATTTTCCTTGTTTAGACCACTCAAATAAATTTTAGTTTAAATCGTCGACGTTTTCCGCATTTATATGGTTTACAACAACCACCTGTGTTCTCTCGAATCCTGGGCTTACTTGTGGAGGAGGCAGGAAGCATATAACAAGCAGCATTGGAAATTATTCAAATTAAAATATTTATATTGGGATATATCTCATTCTCGTCCTGAACCCAAAACCATCTTTTACACATCATTGCAGTAATTGTTAAGCCCCTATTTTACGCACATAATTACATTGATTATTTGACCCTCTTTTACACATAATTGCAATATACTCACTTCATTACATATTATTAATACAAATTATTTATGCAAGACTGAACAAACAAGAAAACAAAAATGTTATAAATGCTCACTACTAAGTTCTAATGCATTGTATTTTTAAGACGTTCGTTCCCACCACTACGGACAATTGCCGTGAATTCATTGACCGGACCTATATCAAACACTAAAACTGACAGGTATGAGAATTAATTTTGTGGTTTTTTTTGTGAATTCATGGACTAATTAATAGCCAAACAGATGGATCATATCATGGATGCAGCTATCGATTTCTGTTAGATACTATTGAACCTTGTATAAAATCTTTGATATGATTGAGCCTTCTATAAATCATTCGTATGAGTTATTGGAAGTTCTAGCAATGAACAGAAATAGACACATACCATTCCATTCAGGGCTGGGTAGAGAATCTGTAAAGAGCTTCACCATTTTGTGAATAGCATTTAAAGCTTTACTTATTATTGTGACATATATTTCTGATTATATATGACTGCAAAATACAAATTGACAGTCAAACCAGTCGACAAAAGAGTATTAAGGAGACGTGTGACAGACGAAGAGAATACGTGGGGAAGACAACATCATTAGCATTTAACAACAGGACTTGTTATTTTCTGTGAAGCAGGCCTGAAGATGCTGAAACAAAACCTAGATTTGCTAATAACTAGTCACAAACAAAACACTCGCTAGTATTTACGCTTAGCTGCTACGGCAGTAAAACTAACAGTTAAGTACATAAATGTCTATTGATAGATGCGCTCCTAGTTTCGAACTTCAGGACATCCTTGTTGCTTCAACGTTTCAGATGGCATGTTAAATCTTAAATAAATACAAAACCTTTCACACCTTTGTTTCGCATGCAAACTTAGATGGCCGGTGCTAAGCACCCGGCTGCAGACTTTTAAAAAGCCTTTGTTTCACATGCAAAATTGACAAAAGTTCTTCTGCAATTTCCTTTCAGCAAAGTACTTTTTGGACGGTTGATTTCTTGCGACTCTTTCTTGACCGTTGATATGAGATAAGATGCAGATTCTGGATGATATGAGATAAGATGCGGATTGTGGATTGCCGATTTTGGATTTGAACTAGCATAGTATTGCCAACTAATTTCAAGTCGGTCCCCTTGCCAACAGGATAACCAGTGCTAAGCACCCAGCTGCAGACTCTTAAAAGAGTCTGTCAGAGAGTAGGCAGCTGTATGCCTATGGATATCACATTCTTATGCATATGTGTAGTAGCCATGGCAATTTTGATAGAGAGCATTGCAGACTCTTAGAGTCGTCTGCAACTGTATGCCCATAGATATCACATTGCATATGTGTGGTAACCATGGTAATTTTGATAGAGAGCATGAGCCATATGGAGGTGGGGTCAAATATCTATGTATATAATCCATCAATACCATGGGGCTGTAAGCCCTAAAAAGTTAATTTAACACGGTGTCATTAGAGCACACTGAGAGTTGATTATCATACTTACTTTGTAAACGGCAGGAGGGAGAAAAATTGATGAACTGCATTGGATATTGAGATTTTCTTTCTATTATTTGTTTGAAAACAAAACCTTATCTGCATAAAAATCTTGTCCTCCATTTGTAGGTTTTAGCAGCCACCTTTTTTGAAAATAGTAAATGAGTTGATAGTGATATGTTTTTAGTTAGGTATGTTTATATCAAGGATCGATCACTTGGATTATGGATTCTTCTATAATGTAACAATGGTGTAGAATTTAATATGAGGAGATAGATCAACTAATTTCTTCAAGTTTAGTAATTAATAATATTTTAAATAAATATAAATCAAATCATATAAAATATAATTGGTTGCAATTTTTTTAACATTTATTGTTAGAAGTTTTTTTTTCTTTTTTGTATATAAAAGTGTGTATTCTTGCTTAAAAACTGCTTACAGAGATATCGTCAATACACGCAGGCCCTAAGACAATCCCAATCCTAGTCTTACTTACAATCCCAATCCTAGTCTTACTTACAGAGCCAAGCTTCCTATATACTTGTAAAATAAGACAACATAGCAAAACTAAAAAACATAACAGACAAATAACTACAGAACCTAAGGGCCGACTTCGCAGCCTCTTGAACAATAGCAGTCAGCAAAAAATAGAAGCAGCACCACGCCTCAAGGTAGCATCAAGACGACTTGAGCCCAGATCCCTGACAGACCGTGTCGTTCCGTCTGTTGCATTGCCTCCATAGAGCTCCCCATAGGAGGGGAACCGGCATTCCTCCCTCTAGTGTGTCTACCAGACCCTCCCATTGCAAGCTGCTCCATTCCTAGGTGATAAAGCGTAATCCCTAGGCAGGACGCAATCTCGTCTACCTTCCTATGCATAAGGCAACAGTTCGCACTGAGGGCTTCGAACTTGTTGAGAATCTTGTTGCATTCAGCTTTATGCTCCTTCCAAGCTCTTACGGGTTTCTCATCTCCCTCCCTTTTTGCGAGAATCACCTCTAGCTGCTCTCCAATTATGGCCGTGGATTTGATGTTCGCCTCGGAGACAAGGTTCATAAGAACTCAATAAATCATCACCAGGCGATCATGAGCCAACGCTCTCCTTGTCGTGGACCCGGGGTCGGAGACCCACGCATCCACCTCCTCTCGAACTTCCTCTATTGGTTTCGACTTAACCTGGTCCCAGAGGGCCTTTTCCATGTTTTCCATGGCAAGCTTGGAGATAAGCGGGATGCGATCCTTAAACGCCTCCACAACAACCTGAGCCTGCAATTGAGCCCGGGTCGCCGCCCTCTTCCCCTTACCACTGTAGTCTTCTCCTTTTCCATGGCGACCATTCCCACCCACGCTTCCACGAGGTGAAGCCATTTCCCTAAGTTTATCTTTGTTCTCCATTCTAATAGACACTCCGTCACCTTTTTCCGTCTCCCTAATTACACTTAACCAATAAGGCTGCTCTCTATCCAGAACACATGCTTCGGCCATGGCTATCCTGGTCCAATTAATAAGGATCACTCCCATGATTGAAATAGCGTCTCTGTCATGGATCATGATAACCTAGGTACGGCCACCTCCCTGACCCGTACCTCGCTTGGGGATCCTCAGAGGAGTCTTCATCACTACTGTATCACCTAACCGATCGTGAATAGTACTACCTATCTCCTCCATTAAACTCTTGTACTTGATCTTAATGATAAGGGAGAAGCTCTCTCATTGCCTCTATCTAAGACCACCTGCTTGGCACATGTTAACAGAAGTGACGCATTGGATGACCTTGCCGCCACCTCCCCCCTCCACATTCCTCATTCATATGATCCTGCCTCTGCCCTCTGTCATCACCATCATGATCCGTGAGTTGATGGAAGCGAGGCAGCCACCGTTCTCCCTCAATATCTTCAAGTCGTCCCCACCTGATATCCCTGACGTCAGCGACCCCAATGTTGGCCATTAAGTCTGCCACCATGTTAGCCTCTCTCTTGACATTGTGAAAGGACAACACTGGGAAATCCAAAATTAGAGCTCAGAGGTCTTCTATTCTCCCTACCAGGTGCCAAATGGATGCCACTTTCTCTGCTGACCTCCCATTTTCCAGCTATTGAGCCATGTGGATGAGAATTTGGGAGTCCCCTTCCACTATCGCTGGGAGCTAGCCATTCCGGACGACAAGATGGATGCCTTGGATCATCCCCTTCAGCTCTGTCGAGTTGTTGGTGTCGAAACCTATATTCCCATGAAAAGCCTGTAAAATCTCCCCCTTATGGTCTCGACAGGCCCCTCCAAATCCTGTCATTCATGGATTTCCTTTAGTCGGTCCATCAAAGTTAACCTTGAAAACTTGAAGCGCAGGGGGAGACCAGGACAGAGGGATCTCCACTCTGCAGACCTTGGGTTTCTGAGGAAGGTGGCTTATGACCCCCTTATCTAGACCCCATGCCTCTGCAATTGATTTTTCCCAACCTATAAACTCTTTATCCTCATCTGACCACTGCATGCTATGGATTGTCTCTAGCAAGTTGGAGCAAATGGTTTTCCAGCATGCCTCTAGAGACCGTTATCATTCCCGAAAAATCCTGCTGTTTCACTCCTTCCAGATAACCCAGAGAACCATTCCAGGGAAAGCAAGCCATAGAAAGATAAGAAGATTATTCTTGAAAGGCTTTGGGTTCCAATCCCTTAGGGTCTGAGTCGGATTCCCTCTGGATCTATTATTTCTTCTAAACATCAAGGCTCCTTTATCCCATAATTCGACCGCAAAAGGGCACACATCCAGGAGATGGCCTATGCTTTCCTCCTGGCTGGCACACAAGACACACCTAGATGGTCCCAAGATCCCTCTTCACCTCAGGTTTTCCCATGTTAGAATTCTCCCTCGAACTACCAGCCAGCAGAAGATGGCCACCTTTGGCCATGGGTTGGATGTCCATACCTTTTCCCAGATCTCATCATCCTCCACCTGTCCTCTAATCTTGATGTTATAGGCTCCCTTGATGCTGAACATGCCCTTCTGGGAGTAACCACACCTAAGCCTATCAACCCCTTCCTTAACTCTAATGACGCGAGTATTGAGTTCTTCCTCTAGGGCTTTGATGTCTGCTTCTAGGATTTGATCCGTTGGATCAAGCGAGATCACCCATTTACACCTATCACCGTGGGCGTTTCCTTCCCAATACTGATTCACCTTCTCCCAGCCCTCGTCTAAGCATTTTCTCCTTAATTGAAGCCATCTAGGATCCTCCCCTAGCTTGGGTTGTTGATTCCATGAGTCATCCCACATGTTTGCTAGACTTCCATCCTGAATTTCCCAGAAGCTATGCTCTTGGATTAGCCACCTTCCCTCCCTTACCTTCTGCCATATCTGGGAACCTTCAACTTCCCCACTAAAATGAACCAACTGCGTAGTAGGCCATCCCCTTGCATACTTCAAGTGCCATATCTTGGCCCATGGCTTTTGTTTGTGGGTGCTCCATCGCCACCAAATCTTGGCACCCTGTACTTCTCCCACTGATTTTGGATCACGGAGCCCTAGCCCCCCTAATTTCTTTGGCATGCTCACCTTCTCCTAGCTGACCAGGGTGAATTTTGCTTTACTTCCTCTGCCCACCCATAGGAAATTGCACTAGATATTCCTAATTTCCTTGAGCATTGACTTGGGGGCCGACAACACTGATAGAAGGTACATAGGCATAGCCTGGATAACCAATTTAACAAGAACTAGTCTCCCCGGGAGATTTAAAGGTTTTATCGCCCAACTTGACAACCTACTCTTTATTCTATCTACTAAATCTTGCCAGGAGGCGCGCCTAATAACTTTCTGGCTTAGAGGGACCCCTAGATATTTAGTTGGGAGCCTGCCTTTCTGGAAACCCAAGATCCTTCCAATGTTCCTCTGAGTAATAAGCAGGGTATTGAAAAAGAACACCTAGGATTACTCCAGGCTAACCTCCAACCATGAGGCTTTAGCAAAGGCCGCTAGACAGGATTTGAAGGCTCACGCCTCTTAGACTGAAAGGTGCCCCATTAAAATTGTATCATCCACAAATTGCTGATGAGTTTTTCTTTCCATGGCTTCGCAAAAGGATAAGCCTCGTATCCTCCCCAAGCCTACCTGAGCATGTATGAGTCGACTTAGGCCTTTTGCCACCAGGATGAAGAGAAACGGAGAAAGAGGATCTCCTTGTCTAATTCCCTTGATGGCGAGAACAATCTCGTTGGGGATCCGTTCAGGAGGATGGAGAAAAAAGGCGAGGACACCAGCCCCATGACTTGTTCTATCCACTCCCTATAGAACCCAAAATCCTTTAGCATTTCCTTCAGGTACTCCCAGCTTAGTTTGTCATAGGCTTTGGCAATATCAAGTTTGATAAGAATTCCTAGGCTTCTAGTGCACTTGAACAAGTGAATGGTCTACTGGACTGTAATGTTCCCATCCAAAATTTTCCTCCCCTCCACAAACCCCGATTGCTCAGGGCTGATGATCCCCGGGAGTAGAGGTTTCAGTCTATTTGCTATGACCTTTGAGATTATTTTGTATATCACATTATAAAGGGCTATAGGTTTGAACTTACCTGGAGCATCAGCTCCCTCACTCTTTGGGATCAGAGCAAGGAAGGTTGCATTAAAATATTTGAGCACCCCTTTACTGGTCTTGGATTCCTCCACTATTTCCCAAACCTCCTCTTTGAGCATGTCCCAAAAATGGTGGAAAAATTTGGTTGTAAACCCATTCGACCTAGGGGCTTTCCCCTGAGCCACCTGCTGCATGACCCCCTCCACCTCTTGCAGGGAGATCGGTTTGGTGAGGTTCTCATTGTCCTCCCTTGTGACAATGCTTGGGAATCAGGGATATGATCCGATCAATATCCTGACCCCTCTAATTGTTGTCTTCTGTCATGATTTCCTTAAAATGATTGACAAGGCCATCTTTTACCTCGGCCTGAGATCCCACTTGGGTCCCATTGGGAAGTTTAAGGTTGAAGATCTTTGACCCCAAATGGTTGTTAACTGTGGAATTGTGGAAGAATTTGGTATTCCTATCCCCTTCGCGTAGCCACTTCACACGAGACTTCTGTTTCCAGAAGACTTCCTCCTATATTTCTCTGGCTTCCAACTAGGCTTCAAGATCCTTCTCCTTTTCCTTCAGATCTAGGTCCCACCCAACTTCCATCCCTCTTTGTTGGGTAGCAGTGAGTTCCAATATTATCCTTTTATTGTCTTCAAATATGTTTCCAAAGTCATTCTTGTTCCATGTATGGATTTTGGCCTTCAGCACTTTGAGCTTCTGCTGAAAGTTGTACATCCTTGTCCCCCCTGAGTCCTTCATCTCCTGCCACCATTGTTCCACCAAACCCTTAAAGTCCCTATGTTCTAGCTAGAATTGCTCGAATCGAAAAGGTTTTTGTAACCGATCCGCCGCCCCTTCCCCGCTTAGGCACACAGGCCAGTGATTATAACCTGCCTCCGGGGTATCATGTTCGCCCTTATTTCTCCTACCCACCTTATTATACTTTCGGTCACCAGGAAACGGCCTAGCCTTGAGGCCACCAAGTACTCACCACCCCTTCGATTATTCTAGGTGAACTAACCATCCCCAGTTTCTAGATCCACGAGGGAGCTATTGACTAGGGTTTCCCTAAAGTCCTCCTGATATTTGTCCAGCATCCTCTGGCCTCCCTTTTTTTCCCTGAGCGAAGTTATTAGATTCACGTCTCCTTCGATTATCTAATTTCCCGTTGATGCCGAGGCACTGAGCCATATGAGATGATTGACAAACTCCTATTTCTATGGGAAAGCACTCGGCCCATAAATGTTCATGATCGTTCCTCTCATCTCTGAACCCCGAATGTGGAAATCAGTTGATAGAGAAAAACGTCCAACTCACCAACCTGTGAGATCCACTTCCCTTTTTTGCCATAAGATAGCTATCCCTCCTCGCATACCATCTGCTTCTACAACCATTACCTAGCTACCTTTACAAATCTTCTTCCCAATCTTTTGCATTGATTCAAAACTGCACTTAGTCTCCTATAAGAAAAGAATATATGGTTTTTCCTGCTTGATCTTTCTTGCAAGAGTCCTAATCTTCCTGGGGTAATTACACCCTGTAATATTCCAGGTCACTATCTTCATTGGGAAACCCTGCTTACCTCAGAAAAGGCTGCCTTAATTGTTGGGTATTGGCCTGATTCGATCAGCATGACTCTTATTTCTGCTATTCTTTGCTTGTTCGACTTCCTCCCCCATTTTTGATCTTCCTCCAGAGTTTTCCTTTTGCTTCCTTTCGACCCTTTCGATCTAAGCCCCAGATACTTGTGCACTTTAGAACGCAAAATCACTTGCTGCAAGAGCTCGATCTATTCTCTGGGAATGTGTCCTAAGCCATCTTTCCTACATTCTGCTTCTAGGGCATCCAGATCCATCTCGCCTAAGTCCATGTCCTCAGCTTCTTTTACTTCCATGGATTTCGGGTGGGCTTCACTTTTGTCTACATCTTCCATCCCCATCATCTCAGTTTCAAGACTTCTTCCCACAACCTCGCCCTCTTGCGGCTGAACCTCTGTTATTTCACCCAAGATTTGGAAGGGGTTAGATGATCCCCCTAATTTCCCCACTTCATCCTTATGTTTCTTATGCCCTTCTGAGCCCCTACTCCTCTGCTTGCTCTTGACCTGAGTGAAATCCTTGCTCCCAAGCGATTCTCCCAAGGCCTGTTCCATCTTCCCCTTATCTTCCCTCGGGCAGTTTCTCCTGAAATGGCCGTATTCATGGAATATCCTGCACCTGAAGGGTAACTGCTCATAGTCAATTTGCTGGATCCATTCCTCATCGTCCCAATTAAGCCTGATTGCCTCAAGGAGGTCCTTTGAGAGATCCATATAAACACAGATCCGAGAAAAGGTGGTATATTTTTGGAGACAGGTCTGCTCAGCGATTTTCACAAACTCCCCTAAAAAGTTCCCAATGTCCCGCAGAATCTCCATGTCCCAGTATTCCCCTGGAAGCCCTACCAAGTGGATCCACACCAGGGATACAGTCATGTCCTCCGTATCTAGGTTGAACCGTTCCTTCCATGGCCTCAGATAGAGTCCTATAGAGAAGAAAAAATATGCCCCCCCTTCCAGAATCCTATCCCGATCCTCATGGTTGAAGAAAATGATGGTAGAAAAACCTTTGGCCCCCAACTGAAGGTCATAATGCCCTTTTGGGCTCTAGGTGCTCTGGATCCAGTGGACCAGATCCTTCTCCTCAGCCAGACCCCTACAAATTTCCTGATTAGGGCCTTCTCCTTCCACATATCTATCTTCTCTCGAATGGAATCTGACCGGATCTGAATCGATGGTATTGATTGGGCTTTCGGGAGACAGCCCCCCACCCCAAATCTCTTCCCTTCCCCAGCTCAATCCTTGCCTCCATTGATCCTGAACACTCCCCGGCTCCTGGCTAGGGCCATCTCCATGCCTGACCGGGGTGGTTCAGAGACCCCACCCCACCTGAGCTGCGCAAGAGGGCTCCTCCCTCCGATCGCTACCTCCTACGCCTTCTTTCCGCCAAGCCCCAACACTGCTTTACTTGTTCATCTACTAGTTTATATGTTATATATAATTCGAATTATATGTTATGTATAAGTTTATATGTTATAGAAAATTTGAATCAATTATAGTATTTTAAAAATGTTAGTTGATTCATCATTCTTATTTAAGAAACAACAACATGTTACTGTTATTTAAGAAACAACAAAGATCATGCCATTTTTAATAACTAGTTAAGAGAGAGATTTCCACTCTCAAGATGCTTCTAGATCTTGGACATTTGATATTGTTTAATTAATTATTGCATCAAAAGTAGTGAAAGTAGTGAGTTCCTAGGTGCTTACATCCTAGTATAGGGTTACATCTCACTATAGGGGAGATGCCACATATGTCTAGTTTAAGTAATATAACCAGCATATCCAATTTTCTTGATTTGTAAAAAAAATAGGAGAAATACAATTTACACATCAAGAAATTGGATGGCTCTATATTCTTAATAGATCCATATTTAAGATGGTTAACTTCCTCATTGTGAGTGATTATCTTCCTAGCAACTCCAAACCTTGACAAGATGTTCTCCTCCAAAAACTGAATAATTATTGTGTGAGTGGCCTATTTAGTTGGGATGAATTCAATCCATTTGGTGAAATAATCAATGGCAGTGAGAATCCACTTATGCTATCCTGAGGAAGATGGAATTATTTCTCCCATTAAATCAAATCCCCATTGCTGGAAGGGGGCCTCAACATGTATAGGATTTAGAGGTAATGGAAAAAACTTCCTCCTCCCTTCAAAGATCTGACACTTATGGTAAGAAACAATATTCTTATGGGTTTCGGAAAATATTTAATGATGGCCTCCACATTCTCCTACATGAAACTCCTCAATGAGCTTCTTCGCCTCATGTTCATTAACACAACTCAACAGAACCCCTCCAGGATCTTTCCAGTAGAGTTCCCCATTTAAGATGCAAAACTTTGCTCCCTTTTGCTTGAGGAATATGGTCCTTGTCTTGTCCATCTCCTGCAAAGCTTGCAAATGCTGTAATAAGAAGATGATGTCAACATACCATGGGGATGACAGGAAATACACATCCACTTGTAGCTCTGGTCATTCCTCAAGTTTTTTCTCTTCTGCCGATAATTCAACAACCATGTGTAGGCTGAGTAAATTGCAGTTTGATTGGGCCATGAGTTTGGCTAGTCCTTGTCCTTTAATCAACTTTGTGGGCTTAATCTTCAAGTCATACTCAAGTAGGAATTATATCCATTTTCCCCTTATACCCTAAGGATCTCGTTGGGTTAGAATATCATTCACTGCACCGGTGGGAACATGAGTAATGATGTGGTGGGAACATGAGCAATGATGTGAGAATGCAGGATGTAGACCTGGAACTCCTTCAAGGCCTGTAGTAGAGCATAATCCTGCTTTTCCATAATTTTGTATTTCAGTGGGGCATCTCTCAATGTTTTGTTGTAGAAAGCAATGGGTTTCTCATTCCCCTCATGATTTTTTTGTAACAATGCTCCTTCCACTATGTGCTCTGAAGAAAATGAGAATATAAATAAATATTTGGAGAAATCAGTGCTTACAAGTACAGGTGCTTTTGAAATGGCCTTCTTTATGTCCTCAAAAGACTACTTTGCTTCAGGTGTCCAATTTATCTCATTAACCTTTCTCATCATACTAGTCATCCTCCTCACAATCTCAGAAAAATCAGCAGTAAACCTTCTTAGAAAACCCACCCTTCCCATAAAAGATTAAACCTCACCTTTGTTCCGAGGGAGCTCTATTTTCTGTATGGATTTAACTCTTTTCGGGTCTATTTTGATGCCTTCTTATGATATTATGTTCCCGAGGAGCTTCCCCTATTTCATATAAAAGTTTGACTTCTTCGGGCTCAAAGAGATGCCGAACTTTCTGCATTTTCTGAACACTTTGAGCAGGTATGTGACGTGTTCCTCATCTAACTTTGAAAAGATAGTGATTTCATCTAAATAAATAACCAAAATCTTGTTCTTCTCATCAACAAATGAAAATGTAGCGAAAACTGCCTATGTCCATGGCCCACTCGAAGGTTTCCCCTGCATTCATGAGTCCAAATGGAATTTTTTGCATACATGAAGGTACTCGAGGGTGTGGTGAAAGAGGTCTTCTCTTAGGGTGTGTGCAAGAAGTTGAGGGACCTTTTAGGTGCAATGGTGGAGTGACGTTAATCACTCTTGATCCAAAAAAAAGAAATCATCCCAAGCAATCTTGAACCTGCCAAGCCTAGTCCCAAGGCTGCCAACAAGAATAAACACCTTATAGTTTTGATGAAACTTCCCAATCCAAGTGTTAAAATAAGGTATAGAAGCTTCCCATGCTTTAACAAATATTTCGTCTTGAACGAAGGGTACTTTTTGGTTAAGGTCAAGACAACAAAGTTCAACAATAGACTCTATGAACATGAATATGCATAGGTAGGTTGATGTATTTGATTAAACATGCCAATCACATACTATCATACATGATATAATCCAATGGAACCCTTGCAACCATAAAATCTATAAAGATCTGCTAAATAGACTTTGGAGTCCAAAAAACATCACACTAGAACAAATGATTACATATCTAACAAAATACTTGCCTATACTTGGATTTTACTCATCAACAACACATTATGCTACCTATTCTAGGGTCTAGTTGTTGCCTCTACCAGCAATCTGGGAGCTGGTCCTGCAAAGGCAATAGTCTGCACCTCACAATTTCGACGAAACTTTATAATCCAAGCCTTAAAATAATCTAGCGGAGCTTCGCAATCCCATGTTAAATTTTGGTTGTATTTAATAAATAGCTGGATTGATATGCAATTAATCCATCGATTATAAAATGCATGATTTAGGGCATCGAATAGTCGTCTCATGTGATGGAGGCCTTAACCCATAAGGAAAGCTATTTAGTCATTAATTAGAATAGAATTGGAATCAACTATAATATTTTTATATGTTATACAGAATTGGAATCAGCTATAGTATTTTTATATTTTATGTACAAGTTTATATGTTATATAGAATTGGAATCATGTGATGGAGGCCTTAACCCATAAGGAAAGATATTTAGTCATTAATTAGAACAGAATTGGAATCAACCATAATATTTTTATATGTTATACAAAATTGGAATCAACTATAGTATTTTTATATGTTATGTACAAGTTTACATGTTATAGTATTTTTTTATGTTATGTATGAGTTTATATGTTATATAGAATTCGAATTATATGTTATGTACAAGTTTATATGTTATATAAAATTTGAATCAATTATAGTATTTTAAAAATGTTAGTTG
>LPNX010726794.1:14272-24339 GCA_001517045.1 Pseudotsuga menziesii
ACGAAGATCATGCCATTTTTAATAACTAGTTAAGAGAGATATTTTCACTCTCAAGATGCTTCTAGATCTTGGACATTTAATATTGTTTAATTAATTATTGCATCAAAAGTAGTGAAAGTAGTGAGGTTCTAGGTGCTTACATCCCACTATAGGGTTACATCTCACAATAGGGGAGATGCCACATATGTCTAGTTTAAGTAATATAACCAGCATATCCAATTTTCTTGATTTGTAAAAAAAGTAGGAGAAATGAAACTTACACCTCAATAAATTGGATGGCTCTTGATTCTTAATAGATCCATATTTAAGATGATTAAATTCCTCATTGTGAGTGATTATCTTCCTAGC
Source organism: Pseudotsuga menziesii (assembly GCA_001517045.1). Taxonomy (NCBI): domain Eukaryota; kingdom Viridiplantae; phylum Streptophyta; class Pinopsida; order Pinales; family Pinaceae; genus Pseudotsuga; species Pseudotsuga menziesii. The sequence continues at coordinate 14,621 of LPNX010726794.1, forward strand.
AACTCCAAACCTTGACAAGATGTTCTCCTCCAAAAACTCAATAATTATTGTGAGTGGCTTGTCTAGTTGGGATGGCTTCAATCCATTTGGTGAAATAATCAGTGGCAGTGAGAATCCACTTGTGTTGTTCGGAGGACAATGGGTTTATTTCTCCCATTAAATCAAATCCCAATTCTTGTAAGGGGGCATCAACATGTATAGGCTTTAGAGTTAATGGAAAAAACTTTATTCCCCCTTGAAATATCTGACACTTATGGCAGGCAACAATATTCTTATCGGTGTTGGAAAAGATGTAATGATCGCCTCCACATTCTCCTACATGAAACTCCTCAATGAGATTATTCACTTCCTATTCATTAACACAACTCATCAGAACCCCTCCGAGCTCTTTCCAATAGAGTTCCCCATTTAAGATGCAAAACATTGCTCCCTTCTGCTTGAGGAATATGGTCCTTGTCCTGTCCATCTCCTGCAGAGCTTGCAAATGCTGTAACATGAATATGATGTCAACATACCAAGGGGATGATAGGAAATATATATCCACTTGTAGCTCTGGTCGTTCTTCAAGGTTTTTCTCTTTTGTCGATAATTCAGTAACCATGTGTAGGCTAAGTAAATCACAGTTTGATTGGGCCATGAGTTTGGCTAGTCGTTGTCCTTTAATCAACTTTGTGGGCTTAATATCCAAGTAATAATCAAGTAATACTTCTATCCATTTTCCCCTTCTACCCTAAGGATCTGGTTGGGTTAGAATATCCTTCACTGCACTGGTGGGAACATGAGCAATGATGTGAGGATGCATGATGTAGACCCAAAACTCCTTCAAGGCTTGTACCAAAGCATAAGCCTGTTTTTCCATAATTTTGTATTTCAATGGGGCGTCTCTCAATGTTTTGTTGTAGAAAGCAATGGGTTTCTCATTCACCTCATGATTCTTTTGTACCAATGCTCCTTCCACTGTGTGCTCTGAAGCAAATGAGAATATGAAGAAATCTTTGGAGAAATCAATGCTTACTAGTACAGGTGCTTTTGAAATGGCCTTCTTTATGTCCTAAAAAGACTGCTTTGCTTCAGGTGTCCACTTGATCTCATTATCCTTTCTCATCATACTTGTCATCCTCCTCACAATCTCAGCAAAAGTAGCAATAAACCTTCTCAGAAAACCCACCCTTCTCATAAAATATTGAACCTCACCCTTGTTCCGAGGGAGCTCGATTTTCTCTATGGATTCAACTCTTTTTGGGTCTATTTTGATGCCTTCCTAGGATATTATGTTCCCGAGCAGCTTCCCCTATTTCATATAAAAGTGGGACTTCTTCGGGCTCAAAGAGATGTCAAACTTTCTACATTTTTTGAAGACTTTGAGCAGGTATGCAACGTGTTCCTCATCGGACTTTGAAAACATAGTGATGTCATATAAATAAATAGCCAAAATCTTGTCCTTCTCATCAACAAATGAAAATGTAGTGAAAACTGCCTATGTCCATGGCCCGCTAGAAGGTTTCCCTTGCATTCATGAGTCCGAATGAAATTTTTTCACGTACATGAAGGTACCCGAGGGTGTCGTGAAATATATATTCTCTTAGTCTTCTGGGTGCACCGTGATCTGATTATAGCCTGAGAAACCGTCCAAGGTGGATATCCTCTCAGACGCCACTACCCTCTGCAGAATGTGATCCATCTGAGGAAGAGGATACTTGTCCTTTAAAGAGACTCTATTCATATTTTTGAAGTCAATGTACAACCGTATTTCTCCATTCTTCTTCCTAACCACAAGCAAGTTGCCCACCCACCTTCAGAATCTAAGGGCCACAATGATTTTTTACTCAAACATATTCTTTATTTCTTTTTCATTCACGGGTAGAAACTTGGGTTTAATTCTCCTTAGGTTTTGATTGAACGGCATCTTATCCTTTTTTATTGGTATACTATGTTGAATTATACTTGTATCATAATCCTTATGATCACTATAGCTCCAAGCAAAGACATCTTTGTATTCCTCCATCAGTGAGATGTATTTATCTTTGGCCTCCGGAGAGAGTGTTACTCTTAAGTTGCGGGATTTCTTTGCCACATATATTGTTTAAATATTGTGTTGTCCATCAACCTCCTGCAATTACATCCCAAAAAATTCTTTCATTTCATTGCCAACAACACCCTCAGTAAGGAAAACAACATCATCTTGTGACATTTCTTTGGGAACATTAGTCTGATTTTGTAGGAACCCCTGGGTGAGAGTAGACCCTTCCAGGAGCATGTTATCTTCATTAATGATCAAGCCATCTAACTCCCCAGTGAGATTAAGGAAAATATGGATTTGTTTATCATCCTCAAAGACCTGCCAATTCTTAACATTATCCGAGATAGAGGGTCTATTCTTAATCTTAATCTCATATTTACTATTGGGGTACATGTGAATTTTGAAATTAGCAACGGAAGTGGCCAAAGATTCAGTTATACCATTCCACACTTTGGGAATTAGATTAAACTTGCATTCTTCAAATAATTCTATCAAATCCAGGGAAGCATTTCTATAGCTTCTCATCCTGGGATGTCTTGCCTAATACTCACCTTGCATTTGCTTAATCACCAACTAGGAGTCCCCATGTATCACCATCCTCATGACTTGGAAATATTTTAGGATCTGAATTGTCAACATAATAGCCTCATATTCCACCTCATTATTTGTGAAATCGAAGGCTGATTTATAAGAATAATTTAAAGCACTTCCTCTTGCAGGTTTTACCCAAACTCCAACTCCTACCCCTTCATTGCATGCTTCCCCGTCAAAGCTCACATTCCACAATCCTTCTAGTTCTTCCTGTGTGGGGACAAAATAAGTGTTCTATGAACTAAAATGGTCTTTGCCTCCCTCTGTAAAGAAAATGGGCGATCCTATCTCAGTTTCCAATGAATAGATGGGGTGGTTATTCGACCTTTCAACACTGCTCACCATGTATGCCATATTTTTCTCTCTATAAAGCCTCCTATGTACACCAAAAACAAGGATGGTGGAATATGACATATCCATTTGAAGTGTTCCCTTTAGTTTGGTTTCCCAGGATCTTGATAACAACATTCCAAACTTTGGAGGAATGTTAGCCACCACTACATCCATGACAAGGATTTTGGCAGGGATCTGAGCCAAAGAGATGACCAAATATTTGATCGATCCTAGGAACTTAACTTTAATGGAATCAAAAGAGAAAAGGTCTTTGTAAGTCCTGGACACCTCCAATCCCAATTTATCCATTATATGCCTGGGCATGAGGCTGTGTGAACCTCTTGAGTCAAGCATGGCATTGTGTAGGATGCTATCATGAATGTTCAGAATGACATAGAAGGGAGGGACCTCTTCATCAACAGACTCATCTACATGGGCTCCAAATAGGATGCTGGGACTATGATATTAAATATTTAGGGAATATAATATTGTAGATATTTCTCCTAGAAGCTTCAACACAATTTTGATTTGGGACTTATATTCAAAATTGCTTAACAACTCAGATAGAGGGACAAAGATTTTCATTTTTGCAATTTCGACCTCTAAATTGTGTTGATGTATTTGTAACTTTGGAATGTATTCACTTGTATATTTTATGTATTGTACCCCGATGTTTATTTTGGGAAGCATCTCTAATGTAATTGAGTCATTTCATATCCCGATGTTCCTATCGGGAGATTCAATAATGTAAACAAGTCATGTAAAGTCATTGTGGGTAACCCTCTTATTGATCAAGGGTTAAAGTTCCCGTAGTTGCGGGGACCTAGGGATATTAGAATATCCTATAGAAGTAGGCCCTAGGTGAGTTATTGTAAGTCGAGGAAATATTTCCCACCATTGTGTTAATTTTAACCCTCCTTGTTGATCAGAGGGGAAAAGTCCCCACAAGTTGTGGGGCACTAGGGTTATTAGACTCTTTTGGAGATGTCGGCCCTAGTAAGTAATTGTTAAGTGGGGAAAACATGTTGAAGTGTACATCAAGTGTATGAAAGAATATAAATAAAGAGTGAGCCTCTCTATTTATCACACACACACTCACTCACTGGGGCGCATGAGTGAGACAGGAGAAGTTCTCTCAAGTATGAGAGAGAGAACAAGATGTGGAGATCATCTTTTATGTTCTAAGGTTTTACTGCTGCCATTGGTGCTCATTCTATCTCTAAGGAAATTGTGGGGTTTTATCCTTTATGGTTTCCTTGAGGAAAATTCTTTGTGTCTCTTATCTCTTGTGTTTATTGTTGTGCATGTTATTCTCTCAGATAAGATCATAAGATCATATTGCTTAAATGATAAAAATATAACATGGTATCAGAGATAACCTGAGAAGAAGACATTGTGTAGCTATAGAAGCTATGGATCCTTAATTTTTGGGTCTCTCTCCACAATCCATCAGCAAAAGTATGCTAGGATGATTCTCCATTGAAGGACACATCTTTCTGTCGAAGTGGAATTCGATTCCGGGCATTTTCAGTTTTTGGTGCGGGAAATTAGGGCTTTTTACAGAAGAATAATTTTTTAGTGAGCCCAGCATAGGATGGATCTCCTCATAAAAATAGAATTTTAGAGACCTAGGTCGATATTTTTGGTTGGGTGTAACTCCGGGAAAGTCAAACTGTAGTTTGACCCCCAGCTGGAAAAAACCTAAATACTAAAACTCATAACTTATGGTACATTTGCTATATCTAGGTATTGGAGAAGGTTCAAGAGATGAAACTTGCATAGGCCAAATATAAAATCCTTATTTACATTTTATCAAAATTTCAGCCTCACATTCTCTATATTATAGGAGATATGATCCCTCCAAGTTAGGGTTACAGCCTCTTCCAAGATTCATCCCTAAATATGACATCTAGGGAGAATTGCTATATCTTGGGATACAAAGGTCCAAATGAAATTTATGAAGATTTTATAGAAATGGAATGGACTTTAATTTATGTGGTAGAAATTTCAGACCTCGAAGATCAAAAAGTGACACATGGCAGTCCATACAACTTCGCTATGCTGAATATACCTGAAACAGGTCACCTTGGGAAAACGATCATAAGTCCCAATTGGTGAAACCAATTCTAATGAAACCTATGGTGTTGGAATAGGGATAGGAGAGGCTACCTTAGAGTGAAGTTTCATACATAGAGGAGCATTAATTTTGTAGATATCATAGAAACTGTATCAGACATTTCTGTAGAATAAATTGGAAAACTAGGGCTTCCTGTTCTGGGAGCTTCCCTTTGTTGCTTTCAGAAAAGGAGTACATTGGACAGCTCAAATTGAAGTGGTGTATGTACATTGGACAACTCAACTTGAAGTTATGTATATTTCTAGACAATCAGATCTGAAAGATTCCAAATTTTGAAAATTAGGGTTTCTCTGACAAACCCTAGATCAGCGAGCTCCGGAACCATGACGAACACCTCAAATCGGTAAGATCTAATATTTTGCTATTTTCATTTTAGGTTCTCATTTCAAAGTGATCTATCACATCAACTTGATGATAAGCTTGGTGAAGTTGACAACTTCCAAGCATGGAAGTATAGGATCTCACTAGTTCTTGAAGGAAATGAATTGGACACCTACATAAGTAGAGAGGTTCCAGTTCCAGAGGGAGATCAGGCTAAGAGGCTTACACCAAAAGAAATTGGTCAAGGCCAAGAAGATAATTGCTGATTCAATCACGAATCACCTTATACCACAAGTTTCCTCCCTAAATACACCGAGAGATATGTTTGATTCCTTAACCAAGATATTTGAAGGAAGGGACATAAATCAAAATATGACTTTGAGAAAACAGTTGAAGAATGTGAAGATCCAGAATCCAGAGACCATACAGTCATGCTTTACAAGGGTTTATCAAATCAAATAACAACTTGAAGCGGTAGAAGAAGAAGTGGAGAATGCAACAATTGTGATAACCACCTTGAATTACCTCCAAGGATCATGGGATTCATTCATTCAAGGAATGTGTTCCAGAAGGAAGTGATTACTTTCAGAAAGACTTCGGGAAGAGCACACACAAGAAGATACTCAACTCATAGTAAGAGAAAAGAATCTAGGAGCAACTAAAGATAAAGATTTCACGATTCAAAGAAGATACCTCAAGCAATGAGTAGTATGAAGAACTCAAATCTCGAAGAACCTCTTATCCATCTTAGCATTTGGGTAAGAAATGATGCTATTATGAATGAAGAAGATGATAAAGTTGAAGGCTCAAGAAAGAGTCTACCCACGAAATAGATAAAGATAAGTATTCAATTGTCATTTCATGATATTGTTTTGTTATGCATTTGTTTATATTTAGTTGATGTATTATGCATGATAGAATGTTTTGATTAATGACAGTATACTACTAATATGTATGTGATGGGTAAGTAGATCATGGTGCTATACAACTCTCCATTGCGACTTATCTAGAATGAAACCTCTTTGCTGACATATTGGATTAGTGCACAATCTCAATGTTGTCCTGGTGGAGATGGAAGGCATCTAGAAACGTTTCCGTGAGATATGGATGAATGTTGTATTGGTTAAAATAGTTTCATGATCATATATTTATGCATAATAATTTTCCACTATGAATATGCCTTATGAAATGTTTCTAACCATACAACTAATGCAATTGACTTGCAAGAAAGATCACGTACATAATCACCTACAAGAAAAGAAGGATGAGACTTGTTTTGAAGAACAAGTGATGACAGATAAAGAATAATATGATGAATGCAGCGACATCATTGATGCAAAATCTTTCAGCTATGAAGAAGTAACCAAGAAGAAAGAGAAGACTAGTTCAAGAAGAATGATGTCTAGGATGCAGTATCAATACATGAAGGGAAGTTCGTAGTTGCATCGTTCACTAGATGGAAACATCATGGGATACAAGGCAAGATTCGTAGCACGATGCTTCTCATAAAAAGAAGGCATAGACTACAAAGAGACATTTGCAGCCAGTGGGAGTTGAGACACATGACAGGAAGAATCATGTGTGCAAATGAAAGAAGGCCTTGTACGAGCTCAGAAGACACCCATGAGATAACACATACATGATGAGCTTGATAAAGATATTAACCTTTGCTACAAGATTGAAGATGAAATCCTATAGAGGATGAAAAGCTCACAGATGGGTGTGACAACAACTTTTGAAAAGGTTCAAAATAGAGGATCTTGGTATCCAGTGACCGTAGATCGATACATAGAATATTAGTAGCAGAGGAAGCTACTTGTCACTCTAGTACAGAATGTTTCAGTGCATAGAGTACGAAAGACAAAGGGAGTATGGTGCTTCACTTCAGAGGGAGTGACTACAAAAGATCCCTAGAACAGACATGGTACGATAGGATGGATAGCTTACTGGTGACTCTAGGCTTTACTGACAGTAAAGAGAATTCCAACCTTTTCCTCAAGGTTTAACATGGAATACTACTAATGCTCCTATTATACGTCGATGACTTGTTCTTGACAGAAGTTGCAAGAAGGAGACTTGCTGCCGAGTTTGAGATGAAGGACTTGGATATGATGCATTACTTTCTAGGCATGGAGGTGTGGAAAAATCTCCCTCGGACAAGGGAAGTATGCAGTAGAGATCCTGAAGAGGTTCAAGATGATGGACTGCAAGGCCATGACCACACCTATGGCATTGAACTTGAAGCTACTAAGTGTTGCTTCATCAGAGTCAGTTGATGCCACGATGTATCGTCAGATGATTGGGTCCTTGATGTACCTAACGAATACGAGGCCATATATTTTCTTTGCTGTGAACACCTTGAGCCAGTTCCTGATAGATCCAAGACATGTTCACTTGATTGATGTAAAGAATATTATGAGGTACCTGAAGGGTACAATTGATTATGGGCTCAAGTATGAGGCGAATCAAAAGATTAACCTGGAAGGTTATGTTGATTCAAATTGGGCAGGTAGTGCCATCAATAGGAAGAGCACTTCAGGGTATTGCTTCAGTATGGGATTAGGTTTGATCTCTTGGTTTAGAAGGAAGCAGTACTGTGTGGCACTGAGTACAGCTGAAGCAAAGTATGTTGTAGTTGGTTTGGCTATTTGTGAGGCAGTATGGCTAAGGAAGCTACTGTCTGATTTATTTGATCTCCACTTGGATGCTACTTGTATATATTGCGACAACCAGAGTTGTGTGAAGTTGTGTGAAGGATGCTACTTCTAATGTTTTAGGGATGGTCAATGATACATCAAAAGACAATAAATGGTCCATAGGGAATAATGAGTCTGCAGCGGGATAGGGGAAGGCCATAGAATGTGTGATTCACCTAGTGTGGTGAAATCCGCTATAACAGATGCCCCCTAATGTATGAGATCAGAGGGGTTATACGATGGCCGAAATACATTATAAGTCCATCCCAGAAGTGAAGTGATGAAGGTACCCAAATGGAAGACCAACCACCCAATCAGCATAATACCATAATACAACTCTGCATATAACTGCACATACATATAGCAGTCCCGGATACATAAGAGTACAATGGCCATGAATAGGCATGAAACATGATAGAACATATGTGGTCATCGCCACGTACAATATACATAGATCAGAATCTCCATGATGAAGATATACAAAGTACAATGATCTCCACATAGGCTGAAGATATATAACAGATCAAGATCTCCATAGTGGCTGGAAATATCTGACATATACAGGAACAAGTCACGAGAGCTGAAGTCTCATGAATACTGGCACGATCAAGAAGGTAGCATATAGTGGATGCCACCAATCTGGAAGGTCTTCTACACAAACCGCTACGAGTACATGTCCTACTATGCGAATAGAGGTGTCGAGGTCGAACATAGTAGTCCATCGTCTGATTACCGGTCATTGATGTATACCGTTAACAGACGCGAGATCACCCACCAATAATGAAAATGGGAATTAAGGTACTAGAGTGCAAACTAACAAGTGTGAATAAATGTGTTGAGGTCGAACACTTGAGAGAATCCATCGATCAGGGGACATTGATGTATTCCCAAAACTGTCGATGGCGAGAGAACCTGCCACTGATGACTGCAAGTCTCAAGGCACTCAAAATGACTCTAGACTCCAATCCCAGAATAAATGATATGAAGTCGATGGGATGAAATCCACTGAAAGGAGGGCATTAAGGCATCCCCCATCATCCAACACGAGGTACTCAGCAAGGCTGTATAATATGGAAGAACTCGATCATAAGGTGCACGAACCAGTAACTGTACCGGGAATGGCCGACATGCAAAGTCAGGATAACTGAGGAATGGCCGACTCAGGTTTCAACTTCCTTCGAACAAGAGCATAACGGCGTATGGTGACTGAATGAAGGCAGCATAGACTCGATATACAAACTGGGACATCTCTATGACGCAGGAGGCATCAATAGAGGCTCCATAGGGACTGGAAGCTTAACCAGTCGGTGGAGATAAAGCTCAGATAACGAGTACAGCTCCTAAAGTCAAACTATAACCCAACCAATGGATGTGATATACAGTGCTCTATTCGAAGGCGACACGACTCGACAGCTGCCAAAGATAATATCTTTCCTTGTCCGGCTTTTTGGTTTTTTTATTTTTTTGGTCTTTTTCAGTTACTTGAAAAGCTTGAAAAAGGAATAAACTAGATTTATAGTTACAAACTAGGAGGAGACGAGTGTCATCAAGGCAAACAAACTAGTTCCAAGCAATGGAACATACCTATGCTCAATGCAAGGATACATGTGTAGGATATCGA
>LPNX010726794.1:37519-108431 GCA_001517045.1 Pseudotsuga menziesii
CCTGTGTGGATGTGGAGCGAATGCTCCAAAGAATCCATACCAACTTTGTGCGACTGACTCACAGGATTCCCATGGCGCAAGTCGAGGACTTTCCTGAGGCTATGCAGAGATAGGTGGTTGGTGTACCACGCACATGGGTGCATTTATTTCGGCGGCTAGCTAGAGCCGTGGTGACATATCATGATCACAACCCTCATCCACCTCCACAGGAGTAGACACCTGGGAGTGTATCTATTTTGTATTACCGTGTATATGATGGTGGCTTTGAAAGCCCCAATTTTGTATTATGACACTATGTATTACCACATTTTGATGTATATAAAAAAGTTTTATGGTGATCGGTTTATTTATTTACATGTGTAAACATTGTGCTGATGATTAATTTATGATGAATGAAACAAATGCCAATCTAACACATAGTTAGCATATGAGTCAGCAATTTGATTATAATTTCTTGGAGTGTGTATATATGTTATGTGCTCAAATTTCCATTCTAGCAATATCACACGTAAGAATCTCCTCAATAACATCGGATCTCTAACATGGTACAAACCATTTAGCTGTGACACTACTAACTCTGAATCAAGACGTACCTCAAGAGAGAGAACACCATGCGAAATGGCATCCCATAGAAGCTCGATAACAGCACTATATTCAACAACATTGTTGGAAGATGGCCGTAGACATACACCTCCTGAAGATAGTACATGACCCATAGGATTAAAAATCACCCAAGCAGCTGAGGCTGAGTGTTAAGTGTGACGGCTTGCACCATCCGCGAATCCTACGAAGGTGGAAGATTCCATTGACATCTGCCACAAGAAATGGAAACTAATCAAAAACCCGATCATGATAAACAAAACCTAACTATGCAAAAAAGTTGTACAATAATATACAACAAACAACCTTGGCTAAATATTATACATAGTATTTTTTAAGATAGAGCCCATTTCTAGGCTCCGCCAAGGCCGTCCCTTCGTAATCCACTAACTCGTAGGCACCCTTCTCTAATACTCGCTTGACCATGTAAGGACCACGCCACATAGGATTGAACTTCCCTGCCCCCAAATGTTCTTTCGATTGATCCCACAAAAGGACCAAGTCTCCCTCATTAAACACTCTTGGATGGACAGACTTATGGTATTGGGCCTTCACGCGACGCTTATTAACCTCTAGAGTCACCAAGGCATCTCTATGCTGCTCGTCGAGTTGCTCAAGGTGAACCAAACTCTCCTCCAAAGGTGAAGTGTCTGGTAAGAGTTCTACGGCTAACTTCAACGAAGGAATCTCGCATTCAACCGACAATATTGACTCCACTCCATGAACAAGCTGATATGGAGAAAAACCAGTGGTAGTCTTTACCGCGGTTCGGTATTCCCACAAAGCAGGATACAACATAATATGCCAATTCGTCTTGCTTTGTGCGATGGTTCGTTGGAGAATGGACTTAAGTGATTTATTCACAGCTTCAACCTGTCCATTCGCTTGAGGATAGTAAGAAGAGGAGTGCTCTTGCTTATATCCTAACTTGGAGGCCAATTCTTCCATCATACGATTCTGAAAGTGTGAGCCATGGTCAGTGACAAGATCTCTCGGAATCCCGAACCTAGAGATGATTTGGTTGAATACGAAGTGAGTGGCTATCTCACCGTCGGATTTTACTATAGGCATTGCCTCAGCCCATTTCGTGAAGTAATCGACAGCCACAATGATATGATGGTGCCCCCTAGCCGAAGCTGGGTTGCAATCCATAAAATATAGCCCCCACTTGGTGAAGGGACCAACGGTGATAATAGGGTGCAATGGGGCAGGCTTCGAGCGCATGTTACGTGCAAACACCTAGCAAGGGTGGCACCTCTTGACCGCTTCAATACAATCCTTGAAGATCGACGGCCAGAAATATCCTGCTCTCAAAATATTTTGGGCTGTAGCAAGCCCAGATAAATGACCACCACACGCCCCTCCGTGGCAATCATTAAGCACTACCTCGGCCTCATCATGAATTAAACAACGTTGTAAAAGGGAATCTACACCACGGTGGTACAAAGTATTGTCCACTATGAGGTAGTTCTTGGAAAAATGACGTAATCGACGCCGCTCATCTCGCGAGAGTTGAGTAGGGGTCCTCTGTGTTTGCAAATATACTATGATATCACCGTACCATGGGTCAGCCGTTGAGATCAAGAAAATGTGTTCATCAACGAATGTATCTTCACATACCGAATCCTCAGCCTCACTCGGAAAATCTGATATGAGCTCTACAAATATTAACGATTTCTTCGATTTTGCTGAAACAAACTCGAGATCAAACTCTTGCAGAATGACAATCCATTTATTATATTTTCCCCCAATCATCCTACGTGTGAGGACGAACTAAAATGGATTGACATGGGCAACCACCAAAGTTTGGCGAAGGAGAATATAATGTCTCAAACGTTGCACCGCATGTACAGTGGCCAAGGCAAGCTTCTCTACATGAGAATACCGAATCTCTGCATCAATAAGGTTTCGGCTCAGATAGTATATGACATGCTCTTGGAGCTCCTCATCCTCTTGAACCAAGACCATCCCAATCGTCTCTAAAGATGCGGCCACATATAATAGGAAATCACGGCTATAATCCGGAGGAGTAATCACCGGGGCCGATGCTAGAGCTCTCTTAAGGGCATCGAAGGACTCCTGGGCTCGCTCATCCCATTCAAAAGGAGTATCCTTCTTCAGGAGACGCATGAAACCTCTAGTCAAATTGGCGAAATTGACAACAAATCTTCGTAGGAAGTTTTCCATGCCTTGCAAACACTGAAGATGACAAATATTTCGTGGGGGAGACAACTGAAGTATTGCCTCCACTTTCAAGGGGTAGACTCTTATACCCTCTTTCAAAACGATAAATCCTAATAAACGACCTGATTTCACACAAAAGATGCACTTATGAGGGTTTAATCTAACAGCATAGTGCCGGCATCTTTCGAATACCAATCTCAAGTGATAAGAATGACACATCCTCATACGAGAATGAGCAGCGATATCATCCAAAAATACTTCGATAATGGACTTGAGATCATGGAAAATCAAGGTCATCGCCCGCTGAAAAGTAGCTCCGACGTTTTTAAGGCCGAAAGGCATTTTTCGATATGCAAATGTTCCCCAAGGACAAATAAATGCGGTCTTATGTTGGTCCTCAGGTTTAATTTGAATCTGATTATATTCGGAAAAACCGTCCATAAAGGAGAACACCTCGCTACCCGCACACTCATCCAAAATCTGATCTATAAATGGTGTGGGGAAGTTATCCTTAGGATAGGCACGATTTAAATCACGGAAATCAGTGCATATATGGATCGCTCCTTGCTTTTTATCTACCGGAACGGGATTTGAAACCCACTCCATCAAGGGAACGGGATAGATGAAACCAGCTTTCAATAGTTTCTCTATCTCTGCCTTTATGGCGGGTGCTTTCCTAGGATTTACCGCGCGTAAACGCTGTCGAACAGGCTTCGCGTTGGGGTAAGTTTTAATCTCGTGTTCGACAATCCGAGGGTCAATCCCTGGCATCTCATCGTAAGACCAAGCAAAAACATCACGGAATTCCTTGAACAGCTCGGTATACTCACGAATCTCATCTTGGGAACAATCCGCCCCAATGTACACATTTTCAACCGTACCAGGGTTGCGAGAAATGTTGATAGGCATAGTTGATGATATGTTTGCCATGTTTCCATCAACCATCTGACCAGGAGAGATTAATGGAATCATGGTCCTACCAGCTTTCTGTCTAAGAATCTCCCTATAATCCTCATGCTCCAACAAGTCAAGCTCTGGAAGGAAATATGATCTATGATGGAGTTCCTCCCATGGTGGCTCAACTCCCGACATAGCCTCGATGATCGCTTCATCTGAAGGGAAAACCGTATCAAGGCAATCGTGGGCATGAGAAGACTGTACTGCCCATGCAGGCAGCACATAGGGGTCTTCTTCCTCTGTCCGTGAAGAATAAGAACAAGGTACTGCAGCAGATTGAAGATTAGCTTGGTAAGCAATCATGGCTGCAGGCAACGGCACACTCGTCTCAATGGCATCACACGACGGACTCGGTGAAGGAAGAATCCAAGGATCTTCCATATGACTTGTGCGAAAAGGCACCGATCTCGTAGACATGGAAGCACCATTGAAACTAGCTCCTATCATGAGGACAGGTGCAGGACAACTAAAAGTTCCCATGAGGGAAGGATACATACCTACACCGACACTCCCAGTTGCCGGCTGGGAATGTTCAACTTTCAGAACCGAAGCTTCCGAAGATGCACTAACAGGTGGATTCTTGAATGACATTTGATCAATCGTCACAATCTTCCCATTATGAGGAAATCATACAATGCCAAATACGGAAGACGCGACGGCTTGCATACTATACATCCAATACCTTCCCAGTAAGAGATTGTAGTCAAGGGGTGCATCAACCACCTCAACCTCTATCACAACGGTCTTCCCCCCCAAACGGACTTTAAGAGAAGGAAGGATACTGTGCGGCCTAAACGATCTCCCATCAAAAGTAGTTAACATGGTCGTAGACTTTGACAACTCAAGAGAACCAAGACCCTTCCAACAAGACAAAGACATCACAGAAGCAGCAGCGCCCTCGTCAATCACAGTACACTTGACGATCATATTAAGACATTCTACATGCACCAAAAGGGACACATAGTAGGGCAAGCGAGGCTGATGTCCTGCAGTTTCAAACTTGATCACCGAGGAAGAATCATCACCATTCACACCAAGAGTGGAAAGCAAAGCCTTCCTTTGCGACGGACAACTCTGAAGCACCTCCAATGTAGACATCGCACAAGGAGTATGACCCAAGTCCTCGACAACTGAATAGTTATGGGCAGCTCGGGCATTTGGATTATGCCCCGAACGCTTAAGTACCCCCTTAGGAATGTGAGGTGTAGCTTCAGGTTTGTCCACAGGTTTCTCAATACGCAAAGGGGTTCCTGGTGGATCAGGTTCTTTACCTGGGTTGGGTTGTGACAAAGAATAATCTTTCACACGCGTCACAACTTTTGCAGCACGGACCATATTAATGTACCCACGACCACTAGTTTCAGGTGGATCTTCATCACTAGATTGATCATGGGACTTCGAGTTCATATTTTGGTTATGCGGTAAAGGGTTTGTTAACACAGCTGGGCCCTGTGCTATGAACTTCGAAGCTTCATCCATCCTAGGGCACAAGTAAGTGAGGTGATCGTCCTTACAAAGCTTGCAAGGAAACTTAACCTTACGCTTATTCTACTTGTCCCCCCCAGCATTTTTATTGTTCTTGTCATTATTGTTGGCATTCTCATTTTTATTCCCACCCTTCTTATTATTGTTTTTACCCTTTTTTCTATTCCGTCCAGGTTGCTGGTTACCTTTCTGGTTGGACGATTGCACAGCCAATACATTCACCGTTTGGGCGGGCTGAGACGAAGCCGTAGCTTGTCCCGAGGCAGATTGGTTGATTGACAATTGAGAAACTTGTTTCACAACTGAACCTGCAGGTTTCTTACTTGTACTACCCACAATTCCATCGACATGTGGTCCAGGTTTGACCTTGGGATCGAAATTAGAATGAGGGGCATTCGGTATAATCTCATATAACAAACCAGACTGAGCATAGATCAAGTCTAGTTCCTGCGCCCTAAAGATGGCTTGTTCCTCATTTTGCACTCCGGATGTGGAGACATCCTTCACGATATATGGTAATAACGATTTGAGGAACCACTCAAGGAGGAATTCCGGCGGTATAAAGGCTTTGATTAATCTCTTCCGTTTACGCCACTCCTAAATATGATCAGAAATATGGGTGGCTTTATCTTGTCGAAATTTTGACAAGAGTTCAGTACCGACATCATATCGTACTGGTAGCTGGAAGCGATTAAGGAAAGTCATCGCAAGGTCGTCGAACAAAGTAAAGGCACCCCTAGGTAACTCTATGTACGATTTCACCGCAGGTCCTGTAAGGGTGCGTTGAAATAGTCTCAAGCGGATTGAGTCTTGATGCAATGAATTGGAAGAGCACCATAGGTGGAATGTTGTAACGTGTTCACTCGGATCCTCTCCTGGTTTGCCTTCGAACTTAGGTATGTCCGAAGGAAGCTTGGTAGGGACAGTCGTCCAAGCTGGGTCATGAGCCACAGGATCATTCGTAAGTCTTGATAAGTCAGGTAAATTGAGTGTTGCGAGGAAAGGGAGCTTAGCATGATGAGGTTTAGGGACCGCTCCCTAGTTCACATAGGATTTATTACCACCATGATCTTGGCCATAGTGACCTCCTCCTGTATGACCCGTATAGGGTGGCGTGGAATTCACATAATGAGGTGGACCTTGACTATTAGGAGCCACAAAGCCATATTTAGGAGAGTAAGCAGGTTGTGAATACCCGCCTCCATAAGGTTGAGATACGTGTCCATACTGTGCCCCATAGTAGGGTCCATAGGTCATCGGCTGCGATGGCCCATGAGACACTCCATAAGTAGGAATATACATTCCGGAAGTAGGAATATACATACCGGAAGTAGGGATATATGTCGAAGAAGTAGCAACTTGACCTCTAGAAACATGAACATAACCTCCCGAAACAACGGGTGGTATGTAGGATTGAGACACTACTGGTCTAGTAATCGCAGTACGGATCTGACTCGTAGCTACATGACGACTCAAAGGACCACGAGAGTAAGGTGGAGGATTTGCATTTGAAGAACTCGGAAGCGAGGACGAAGGAATATCTGTAAGAAGATACGTGCTAGTGCCTATCGTCACTCGTCTAGAACCTCGTATCGCTATGGGATCACTAACTCTAGACCTAGAAGGTATATAAGATGTAGCTTCCACCGCTGGGACGGAAGGTGCAATGTGACTAGTACTCCCAAACCTCTCCGTAAGGTAAGGCATGGGAACGCCCCTAGGTATAGTGTTAGGATCAAAGTCGAAGTCAACATGAAATGTCAAGTCATGCATAGGAAAACCAGTGGTAACATAACCACCATAGCTGGTGCTAGGAGGGTCAAAATGAGTCTCGGCATCTTCCGGCATTCCATACCGATATCGGGTCAATGGGGAATCTGGCCTAGAATGAGTAGGTCTATCATGTAAAGATCCTATCTGGGAAATAACGGGACCGATGTCAGCTAGGTCAGGTGAGGGATCATATGTAGGAGTAAGTTCCCCATCGTCAATACGAATAGGAGGAGGTGGGTCAGGAATAATCTCTGAATGATCCTCCATGGTGTGTGAATCAATGTGTGACACAGTCCGCCTGGACCGACTAGGCCCCTCTCCTAAAGGAGGAGGAGAAGTGGAAGGCGGAAGTCCTGCTAACCGATGAGAATGGCACGAAACCGCACCCGACTCCACAATGACTCAACAAAAAAGCAAAGACTCTCTATTTACGTCAACCCTAGGCCAACTAGCGTACACAGAGCAATCACTATCAAATATAAAGCCAAAAGCAAGTAAACAAGGGCTGGATAAGTGAGCTCCCGAATGTGGCCGGTATGTCTCTCCTAGGAGAGGCTTGAGAGGCCCTTGTCACCACAAGCGGAGGTTCGAAAACAATTATTGTGGCCCTCATCTTCAACGCGTATAGCGACTGTGCTATCCAACCCCAACCTGGCTGGGACACATGCAGAATAACCTCTACATGTACCCCCTCGATATCCTAGGTAAGGTCACTAAGGTCACCTCGATATAATCAACGCTCAGGCGGACAGTCGCAGGCGGGATTGACCGTATGGGTAGGGTAGCTAAGCCCGAAACTCCCGAAATAGCCCCCAGATACGAATACAATCCTGGCTATATCGCCGGTGCTACACAGTTACCAACCAGAGGTTATCCCGATCAACAACCGCTCACACTGCCTAGTGCTTGACTCCCTTTTAAGAGGAGCTTCCTGAGAACGCTGGTTATATAAAGGATTTAACACACTCCCTGGACAGACACCTAGTTGTTGTAGTTTAGTGATCTTGGAGAATTAACTTTCAATGAACTATTCCAAGATCCTAAAACCCAAGCTTGTTGGTGCACCCTAAAAAGAAAAGAGTGTAATTCATTTTATTTAGCGTTGATTTTAGTTTGGCTTTATTTACTCAAAAATAGGATATGGTCATGCAACTAATGATGTTATGACGCAACAAGAAGTAAAATGCACACCTAACAATCAATGCAAATGCATTGTGTCCATGAAAATAGGGTATGCGTACTACGTGAATGCACAATTTCTTCTTCAAATGCTGAATGCAAATTTCCTATATGAATTCTTGACTATTACTCCAAATCAAATCTAGATCTAATGCAAGTACAATGCAAAATGCATAATGCAATGCATGATGATAAGCAAATATTTAGGATTTTTTGAAAATAAAGAGATATAAAAAGCAAGAGAATGATTCTAACCACCCCAGACTCTGCAAGCACACATAAACAGCATTCCAGCAAAGAACTAAGGCAAAAGGACTCTAATGCACTAATCTCAAACAAAAAATCAAAGATTCCATGACAAGAACTTTCCTAAAAAAAAATATTTAGGCTAAAAAACGTTTCTGGTAAAAAACAGAGGCCTTAGCAGACTCAGGCAGTGCCAAAGGAGACTCAGCAACTAACATCATTCACCCAGCAATCCACAATCTTCCATAAAAAGGTAAAAACCAGGGTATACACGACTGTGCGCAGTGAACCCGCGTGTATACGCGGAAATTCCAGAGGAACCCGCGTGTATACGCGACTGTAAATGACAAACCCACGTACAGGAAGAAAAAGATGCAAAAATTCCGGAAAACAGACAGGCTGAGACTAAATTCACACCAATCAGGCTCTACCAGGCATAAATGCCCCCATACCCGACACAGAAACAAGAGAGAGAGAGCACTTCAAACACATTGAATGCCAAAAGATCAACCCCCAAAGGACAATTACTAGGAACTCCCCAGCGGAGTCTCCAATTCTGTTACGGAGAGAAATTCCTATGGCTTGGGGTACCACAACAGACAGCTAGACTCCAGAAATCAATCTTTCCCAATATGCAATAGAAATTGAAAACATCTAACACTAAAGGATCGAACCTTGTACCTTATTCCGGACTGTTGAAGTAGACCCCTGTTGAGCTTTCCAATCTTCAACTTGAATTGTTATAGCACGTCCTCAACAACAAGTAAACAATACAAGCAGACTATATTTCATGGTGTTAGATCTATTCTAGCATATATAATCAATAATGTATAAGCATTTGACATATTCCAATGGATGCAACATTCATTCAAATACACATTACTGGACAGGAAAAGATATTTCTATTAATATGAATAAGAGATTACAAGTGACAACCTCTGACGGCACGTCTGCGAACCAGAGAAACTGAATCCCCCACTTGGGCCTCCACCACCTCAATCCTCCATCACTCCGATAGCAAGCTCACTAACAAAGGCAAGCTTGGGAAGAACACAATAGTGCTCCAAAGGGACAAAGGGATGCAGACTCAAGTATAGTTCTGGCAACAATGGACTATAGTTTCGGTACTCTCAATTCTCTCTTCTTGTTTTCAATGTCTCAATGCTTCCTTATATAGCTTTCCAAAGTGATACTGAAAGGTCGAATCCATGCGATCTCAAGGCATATGGATGGCCAGGAGTCATATGAGTCGGATTCAAGACAAGGAACGGTCCAACAGTTTTGGATTATGCACACATCCCGATGTACGCGACTATAGAGGGAATATCCGCGTATGTACGCGGTTATCGGGGAAAAGGCCGCGTATATCATTTTTCTAATGTTTTAGGGATGGTCAATGATACATCAAAAGACAATAAATGGTCCATAGGGAATAATGAGTCTGCAGCGGGATATGGGAAGGCCATACAATGTGTGATTCACCTAGTGTGGTGAAATCCGCTATAACAGTACGAGTTTATATATTATATAGAATTCGAATTATATGCTATGTACAAGTTTATATGTTATATAAAATTTGAATCAATTATAGTATTTTAAAAATGTTAGTTGATTCATCATTGTTATTTAAGAAACAACATGTTATTGTTATTTAAGAAACAACGAAGATCATGCCATTTTTAATAACTAGTTAAGAGAGATATTTTCACTCTCAAGATGCTTCTAGATCTTGGACATTTAATATTGTTTAATTAATTATTGCATCAAAAGTAGTGAAAGTAGTGAGGTACTAGGTGCTTACATCCCACTATAGGGTTACATCTCATAATAGGGGAGATGCCACATATGTCTAGTTTAAGTAATATAACCAGTATATCCAATTTTCTTGATTTGTAAAAAAAGTAGGAGAAATGAAACTTACACCTCAAGAAATTGGATGGCTCTTGATTCTTAATAGATCCATATTTAAGATGATTAAATTCCTCATTGTGAGTGATTATCTTCCTAGCAACTCCAAACCTTGACAAGATGTTCTCCTCCAAAAACTCAATAATTATTGTGAGTGGCTTTTCTAGTTGGGATGGCTTCAATCCATTTGGTGAAATAATCAGTGGCAGTGAGAATCCACTTGTGTTGTTCGGAGGAAGATGGGTTTATTTCTCCCATTAAATCAAATCCCAATTCTTGTAAGGGGGCATTAACATGTATAGGCTTTAGAGTTAATGGAAAAAACTTTATTCCCCCTTCAAATATCTAACACTTATGGCAGGAAACAATATTCTTATGGGTGTTGGAAAAGATGTAATGATGGCCTCCACATTCTCCTACATGAAACTCCTCATTGAGATTATTCACCTTCTATTCATTAACACAACTCAACAGAACCCCTCCTAGCTCTTTCCAATAGAGTTCCCCATTTAAGATGCAAAACATTGCTCCCTTCTGCTTGAGGAATATGGTTCTTGTCCTGTTCATCTCCTGCAGAGCTTGCAAATGCTGTAACATGAATATGATGTCAACATACCAAGGGGATGATAGGAAATATATATCCACTTGTAGCTCTGGTCGTTCTTCAAGGTTTTTCTCTTTTGTCGATAATTCAGTAACCATGTGTAGGCTAAGTAAATCACAATTTGATTGGGTCATGAGTTTGGCTAGTCCTTGTCCTTTAATCAACTTTGTGGGCTTAATATCCAAGTCATAATCAAGTAATACTTCTATCCATTTTCCCCTTCTACCCTAAGGATCTGGTTGGGTTAGAATATCCTTCACTGCACTGGTGGGAACATGAGCAATGATGTGAGAATGCACGATGTAGACCCGAAACTCCTTCAAGGCTTGTACCAAAGCATAAGCCTATTTTTCCAGAATGTTGTCTTTCAATGGGGCATCTCTCAATGTTTTGTTGTAGAAAGCAATGGGTTTCTCATTCACCTCATGATTCTTTTGTAACAATGCTCCTTCCACTGTGTGCTCTGAAGAAAATGAGAATATGAAGAAATCTTTGGAGAAATCAATTCTTACTAGTACAGGTGCTTTTGAAATGGCCTTCTTTATGTCCTAAAAAGACTGCTTTGCTTCAGGTGTCCACTTGATCTCATTATCCTTTCTCATCATACTAGTCATCCTCCTCACAATCTCAGCAAAAGTAGCAATAAACCTTCTCAGAAAACCCACCCTTCTCATAAAAGATTGAACCTCACCCTTGTTCCGAGGGAGCTCGATTTTCTCTATGGATTCAACTCTTTTTGGGTCTATTTTGATGCCTTCCTAGGATATTATGTTCCCGAGCAGCTTCCCCTATTTCATATAAAAGTGGGACTTCTTCGGGCTCAAAGAGATGTCAAACTTTCTGCATTTTTTGAAGACTTTGAGCAGGTATGCAACGTGTTCCTCATCGGACTTTGAAAACATAGTGATGTCATATAAATAAATAGCCAAAATCTTGTCCTTCTCATCAACAAATGAAAATGTAGTGAAAACTGCCTATGTCCATGGCCCGCTGGAAGGTTTCCCCTGCATTCATGAGTCCGAATGAAATTTTTTCACATACATGAAGGTACCCGAGGGTGTCGTGAAAGATATATTCTCTTAGTCTTCTGGGTGCACCGTGATCTGATTATAGCCTGAGAAACCATCCAAGGTGGATATCAGACGCCACTACCCTCTACAGAATGTGATCCATCTTAGGAAGAGGATACTCGTCCTTTAAAGAGACTCTATTCATATTTTTGAAGTCAATGCACAACCGTATTTCTCCATTATTCTTCCTAACCACAAGCAAGTTGGCCACCCACCTTCAGAATCTAAGGGCCACAATGATTTTTTACTCAAACATATTCTTTATTTCTTTTTCAATCACGGGTAGAAACTTGGGTTTAATTCTCCTTAGGTTTTGATTGAAAGGCATATTATCCTTTTTTATTGGTATACTATGTTGAATTATACTTGTATCATAATCCTTATGATCACTATAGCTCCAAGCAAAGACATATTTGTATTCCTCCATCAGTGAGATGTATTTATCTTTGGCCTCCGGAGAGAGTGTTCTTGAGAGCTTGATAATTTTTAGATGGGATTCTATTGCAATATTCACATCTTCCACATCCTCACAGCTTGGGACAAGATGAGTCTCCTTAGCAATATCATTTGGGTCAAAGAGCATTTTGAAAGGGACTAAACCCATGGGGATACTGTTACTCTTAAGTTGCAGGATTTCTTTGCCACATATATTGTTTAAATATTGTGTTGTCCATCAGCCTCCTACAATTACATCCCAAAAAATTCTTTCATTTCATTGCCAACAACACCCTCAGTAAGGAAAACAACATCATCCTGTGACATTTCTTTGGGAACATTAGTCTGATTTTGTAGGAACCCCTGGGTGAGAGTAGACCCTTCCAGGAGCATCTTATCTTCATTAATGATCAAGCCATCTAACTCCCCAGTGAGATTAAGGAAAATATGGATTTTTTTATCATCCTCAAAGACCTGCCAATTCTTAACATTATCCGAGATAGAGGGTCTATCCTTAATCTTAATCTCATATTTACTATTGGGGTACATGTGAATTTTGAAATTAGCAACAGAAGTGGCCAAAGAATCAGTTATACCATTCCGCACTTTGGGAATTAGATTAAACTTGCATTCTTCAAATCATTCTATCAAATCCAGGGAAGCATTTCTATAGCTTCTCATCCTGGGTGTCTTGCCTAATACTCACCTTGCATTTGCTTAATCACCAACTAGGAGTCCCCATGTATCACCATCCTCATGACTTGGAAATATTTTAGGATCTGAATTTTCAACATCATAGCCTCATATTCCACCTCATTATTTGTGAAATCGAAGGCTGATTTATAAGAATAATTTAAAGCACTTCCTCTTGCAGGTTTTACCCAAACTCCAACTCCTACCCCTTCATTGCATGCTTCCCCGTCAAAGCTCACATTCCACAATCCTTTTAGTTCTTCCTGTGTGGGGACAAAATAAGTGTTCTATGAAATGAAATGGTCTTTGCCTCCCTTTGTAAAGAAAATGGGCGATCCTATCTCAGTGTCCAATGAATAGATGGGGTGGTTATTCGACCTTTCAACACTGCTCACCATGTATGCCATATGTTTCTCTCTATAAGGCCTCCTATGTACACCAAAAACAAGGATGGTGGAATATGACATATCCATTTGAAGTGTTCCCTTTAGTTTGGTTTCCCAGGATCTTGATAACAACATTCCAAACTTTGGAGGAATGTTAGCCACCACTACATCCATGACAAGGATTTTGGCAGGGATCTGAGCCAAAGAGATGACCAAATATTTCATCGATCCTAGGAACTTAACTTTAATGGAATCAAAAGAGAAAAGGTCTTTGTAAGTGCTGGAAACCTCCAATCCCAATTTATCCATTATATTCCTGGGCATGAGGCTATGTGAACCTCTTGAATCAAGCATGGCATTGTGTAGGATGCTATCATGAATGTTCAGAATGACATAGAAGGGAGGGACCTCTTCATCAACAGACTCATCTACATGGGGTCCAAATAGGATGCTGGGACTATGATCTTAAATATTCAGGGAATCTAATATTGTAGATATTTCTCCTAGAAGCTTCAACACAATTTTGATTTGGTACTTATATTCAAAATTGCTTAACAACTCAGTTAGAGGGACAAAGATTTTCATTTTTGCAATTTCGACCTCTAAATTGTGTCGATGTATTTGTAACTTTGGAATGTATTCACTTGTATATTTTATGTATTGTACCCCAATGTTTATTTTGGGAAGCATCTCTAATGTAGTTGAGTCATGTCATATCCCGATGTTCCTATCGGGAGATTCAATAATGTAAACAAGTCATGTAAAGTCATTGTGGGTAACCCTCTTATTGATCAAGGTTTAAAGTTCCCGTAGTTGTGGGGCCCTAGGGCTATTAGAATATCCTATAGAAGTAGGCCCTAGGTGAGTTATTGTAAGTCGATGAAATATTTCCCACCATTGTGTTAAGTTTAACCCTCCTTGTTGATCAGAGGGGAAAAGTCCCCACAAGTTGTGGGGCACTAGGGTTATTAGAATCGTTTGGAGATGTCGGCCCTAGTAAGTAATTGTTAAGTGGGGAAAACATGTTGAAGTGTACATCAAGTGTATGAAAGAATATAAATAAAGAGTGAGCCTCTCTATTTATCACACACACACTCACTCACTGGGGCGCATGAGTGAGACAGGATAAGTTCTCTCAAGTATAAGAGAGAGAACAAGCTGTGGAGATCATCTTTTATGTTCTAAGGTTTTACTGCTGCCATTGGTGCTCATTCTATCTCTGAGGAAATTGTGGGGTTTTATCCTTTATGGTTTCCCCGAGGAAAATTCTTTGTGTCTCTTATCTCTTGTGTTTATTGTTGTGCATGTTATTCTGTCAGATAAGATCATAAGATCATATTGCTTAAATGATAAAAATATAACATGGTATCAGAGCTAACCTGAGAAGAAGACATTGTGTAGCTACAGAAGCTATGGATCCTTACTTTTTGGGTCTCTCTCCACAATCCATCAGCAGAAGTATGCTAGGATGATTGTCCATTGAAGGACACATCTTTCTGTCGAAGTGGAATTCGATTCCGGGCATTTTCAGTTTTTGGTGCGGGAAATTAGGGCTTTTTACAGAAGAATAATTTTTTAGTGAGCCCAGCATAGGATGGATCTCCTCATAAAAATAGAATTTTAGAGACCTAAGTCAATATTTTTGGTTGGGTGTAACTCCGGGAAATTCAAACTGTAGTTTGACCCCCAGCTGGAAAAACCCTAAATACTAAAACTCATAACTTATGGTACATTCGCTATATCTAGGGATAGAAGAAGGTTCAAGAGATGAAACTTGCACAAGCCAAATATAAAATTCTTATTTACATTTTATCAAAATTTCAGCCTCATATTCTCTATATTATAGGAAATATGATCCCTCCAAGTTAGGGTTATAGCCTCTTCCAAGATTCATCCCCAAATATGACACCTAGGGAGAATTTCTATATCTTGGGATACAAAGGTCCAAATGAAATTTATGAAGATTTTATAGAAATGGAATGGACTTTAATTTATGTGGTAGAAATTTCAGAACTAGAAGATCAAAAAGTGACACGTGGCAGTCCATACAACTTCGCTATGCTGAATATACCTGAAACAGGTCACCTTGGGAAAACGATCATAAGTCCCAATTGGTGAAACCAATTCTAATGAAACCTATGGTGTTGGAACAGGGATAGGTGAGGCTACCTTAGAGAAAAGTTTCATACATAGAGGAGCATTAATTTTGTATATATCATAGAAACTGTATCAGACATTTTTGTAGAAGAAATTGGAAAACTAGGGCTTCCTGTTCTGGGAGCTTCCCTTCGTTGCTTTCAGAAAAGGAGTACATTGGACAGCTCAAATTGAAGTGGTGTATGTACATTGGACAACTAAACTTGAAGTTATGTATATTTCTAGACAATCAGATCTGAAAGATTCCAAATTTTGAAAATTAGGGTTTCTCTGACAAACCCTAGATCAGCGAGCTTCGGAACCATGACGGACACCTCAAATCGGTAAGATCTAATATTTTGCTATTTTCATTTTAGGTTCTCATTTCAAAGTGATCTATCACATCAACTTGATGATAAGCTTGGTGAATTTGACAACTTCCAAGCATGGAAGTATAGGATCTCACTAGTTCTTGAAGGAAATGAATTGGACACCTACATAAGTAGAGAGGTTCCAGTTCCAGAGGGAGATTAGGCTAAGAGACTTACACCAAAATAAATTGGTCAAGGCCAAGAAGATAATTGCTGATTCAATCACGGATCACCTTATACCACAAGTGTCCTCCCTAAATACACCGAGAGATATGTTTGATTCCTTAACCAAGATATTTGAAGGAAGGGACATAAATCAAAATATGACTTTGAGAAAACAGTTGAAGAATGTGAAGATCCAGAATCCAGAGACCATACATTCATGCTTTACAAGGGTTTCTCAAATCAAAGAACAAATTGAAGCGGTAGAAGAAGAAGTGGAGAATGCAACAATTGTGATAACCACCTTGAATTACCTCCAAGGATCATGGGATTCATTCATTCAAGGAATGTGTGCCAGAAGGAAGTGATTACTTTCAGAAAGACTTTGGGAAGATCACACACAAGAAGATACTCAACTCATAGTAATAGAAAAGAATCCAGGAGCAACCGAAGATAAAGATTTCACGATTCAAAGAAGATACCTCAAGCAATGAGGAGTATGAAGAACTCAAATCTTGAAGAACCTCTTATCCATCTTAGCATTTGGGTAAGAAATGATGCATTTATGAATGAAGAAGATGATAAAGTTGAAGGCTCAAGAAAGAGTCTACCCACGAAACAGATAAAGATAAGTATTCAATTGTCATTTCATGATATTGTTTTGTTATGCATTTGTTTATATTTAGTTGATGTATTATGCATGATAGAATGTTTTGATTAATGACAATATACTACTAATATGCATGTGATGGGTAAGTAGATCATGGTGCTATACAACTCTCCATTGCTACTTATCTAGAATGAAACCTCTTTGCTGACATATTGGATTAGTGCACAATCTCAATGTTGTCTTGGTGGAGATGGAAGGCATCTAGAAACGTTTCCGTGAGATATGGATGAATGTTGTATTGGTTAAAATAGTTGCATGATCATATATTTATGCATAGTAATTTTCCACTATGAATATGCCTTATGAAATGTTTCTAACCATACAACTAATGCATTTGACTTGTAGGAAAGATCACGTACATAATCACCTACAAGAAAAGAAGGATGAGACTTGTTTTGAAGAACAAGTGACGACAGATAAAGAATAATATGATGAATGCAGCGACATCATTGATGCAGAACCTTTCAGCTATGAAGAAGTAACCAAGAAGAAAGAGAAGACTAGTTCAAGAAGAATGATGTCTAGGATACAGTATCGATACATGAAGGGAAGTTCGTAGTTGCATCGTTCACTAGATGGAAACATCATGGGATACAAGGCAATATTCGTAGCACGAGGCTTCTCATAAAAAGAAGGCATAGACTACAAAGAGACATTTTCAGCCAGTGGGAGTTGAGACACATGACAGGAAGAATCATGTGTGCAAATGAAAGAAGGCCTTGTACGAGCTCAGAATACACCCATGAGATAACACATACATGATGAGCTTGATAAAGATCTTAACCTTTGCTACAAGATTGAAGATGAAATCCTATAGAGGATGACAAGCTCAAAGATGGGTGTGACAAAAACTTTTGAAAAGGTTCAAAATAGAGGATCTTGGTATCCGGTGACCATAGATCGATACATAGAATATTAGTAGCAGAGGAAGCTACTTGTCACTTTAGTACAGAATGTTTCAGTGCATAGAGTACGAAAGACAAAGGGAGTATGGTGCTTCACTTTAGAGGGAGTGACTACAAAAGATCCCTAGAATAGACATGGTACGATAGGATGGATAGCTTACTGGTGACTCTAGGATTTACTGACAGTAAAGAGAATTCCAACCTTTTCCTCAAGGTTTAACGTGGAAGACTACTGATGCTCCTATTATACGTCGATGACTTGTTCTTGACAGAAGTTGCAAGAAGGAGACTTGCTGCCGAGTTTGAGATGAAGGAATTGGATATGATGCACTACTTTCTAGGCATGGAGGTGTGGAAAAATATCCCTCGGACAAGGGAAGTATGCAGTAGAGATCCTGAAGAGGTTCAAGATGATGGACTGCAAGGCCATGACCACACCTATGGCATTGAACTTGAAGCTACTGAGTGTTGCTTCATCAGAGTCAGTTGATGCCACGATGTATCATCAGATTATTGGGTCCTTGATGTACCTAACGAATACGAGACCATATATTTTGTTTGCTGTGAACACCTTGAGCCGGTTCCTGATAGATCCAAGACATGTTCACTTGATTGTTGTAAAGAATATTATGAGGTACCTGAAGGGTATAGTTGATTATGGGCTCAAGTATGAGGCGAATCAAAAGATTAACCTGGAAGGTTATGTTGATTCAGATTGGGCAGGTAGTGCCATCAATAGGAAGAGCACTTCAGGGTGTTGCTTCAGTATGGGATTAGGTTTGATCTCTTGGTTTAGAAGGAAGCAGTACTGTGTGGCACTGAGTACAGCTGAAGCAAAGTATGTTGTAGATGGTTTGGCTATTTGTGAGGCAGTATGGCTAAGGAAGCTACTGTCTGATTTATTTGATCTCCAGTTGGATGCTACTTGTATATATTGCGACAAGCAGAGTTGTGTGAAGTTGTCGAAGAACCCAGTGTTCCATGACAAGTCAAAGCACATCGAGATCAAATATCACTATATCATGGATATGGTGCAAAGAGGAGCAGTGAAGATCCAATATGTTGTGACAGACAAAAAAATAGCTAATGTGTTGATGAAGCCATTAGCCAGAGTGAAGTTTGAGTACTTAGGGAGAAGCTTGTTGTTCTCCAGATCGAGGTTCCCTCCAAGGGGAAGTGATGAGTCCATGAACCATTCTGACATGGTAAGATGATTGGTTCCTTCAATGGTCAGATGTAAGGGCTAAGACATTCTGTCATGGTGAGAGGATTGGTTCCTTCCATGTCAGATGTGAGTGCGGAGCCATTTTGATGTGACTGCAGGATTGGTTCCTACATGATTAGATATAAGTGTTGAATGCCATTCTTTGAATGGAGGAACCTAGTCAGTTACCACGAATAATCAGTATGGGGCTAAGGGCCATTCTGATATGACTGTGGGATGTGTTCTCACATGATCAGATATAAGTACAGGGCCATTCTGATGTGATTGAGGGATGTGTTCCCACTTGATCAGATATAAGGTCTGATGCCATTCTCTGGGAGAATGGAGGCACCTGTCCAGTTACCAGGAAACCTCAACCTGGGTTTGAGAGCCCTTTCAACATGTAGGCTAGATTGGTTCCTCGCATGGTCAAATGTAAGTACAGATCCCTTTCGACATGTAGGATGGATTGGTTCCTTGCATGGTCGAATGTAAGTGCAAAGCCCTTTCGACATTTAGGTTGGATTGGTTCCTCGCATGGTCGAATATAAGAGTTGAGCCTTTCCTTGGATGGTGGATGGTGTGCCCTTCTATGCCAGAGGATATAAGTGTTGTGCCTTTCCTTGGATAGTGGATGGTGTGCCCTGATATGCCAAAGGATATAAGTGTTGTGCCTTTCTATGGATAGTAGATGATGTGTCCTACTATGCTAGTAGATGTAAGTGTTGAGCCTTTCCATGGATGATAGAGGGTGTTTCCTATCATCCCAGTGGATGTGAGTGCTGGTCCTTTTTGACATATATGTTTGGATTGGTTCCTCTCATAGTCAGATGTGAGTGTTGGGTGCGCCTTTCTGACGTGGTGTTGGATGTGTTCCTCTCATGGTCAGATGTAACTACTAGGCAAGCCATTCTAAATTAGGGTCAGATATAAGTGCTGAAGAAGACCTACATGGAGGCTAGGCCTACAACCAGCATGAAAAAGGGCTGGCTCTGTAGAACTTCCTGTGATGAGAAGAATGAAGAGATAGCACCATTTTATTGAGAAAACGAAAGCAATGATGATCCAAATTTGATGATGATCCAGTGATGATCCATTTTTGATGATGATCCAGTAATGATCCAGCTTTGATTATGATCCAATGATGATCTAGTGATGATCCAGTTTCAATGATGATCCAGATCTAGTGATGATCCAGATGATACAGAGAAGAATACTTGTGCTGATAAATTGTGTCGAGAGAATACCTTCCTGGTTAAGAGGGAGTGTTGATGTATTTGTAACTTCAGAATATATTCACTTGTATATTTTATGTATTGTACCCCGATTTTTATTATGGGAAGAATCTGTAATGTAATTGATTCATGTCATATCCCTATGTTCCTATCAAGATATTCAATAATGTAAACAAGTCATGTAAAGTCATTGTGGGTAACCCTCTTATTGATCAAGGGTTAAAGTCCCCATAGTTGTGGGGCCCTAGGGTTCTTAGACTATCCTAGAGAAGTCAGCCCTATGTGAGTTATTGTAAGTTGGGGCAATAGTCCCCACCATTGTGTTAAGGTTAAAGCTCCTTGTTGATCGGAGGCGCAAAGTCCCCACAAGTTGTGGGCACTAGGGTTATTAGACTCTCCTGGAGATGTCAGCCCTAGTAAGTAATTGTTAAGTGGGGCTGACATGTTGAAGTGGACATCAAGCTGTGAATGAAAGAATATAAATAGAGAGTGAGCCTCTCTATTTATCACACATACACTCACTCACTGGGGAGCATGAGTGAGACAGGAGAAGCTCTTTCAAGTGTGAGAGAGAGAACAAGCTATGGAGATCACCTTTTATGTTTTCAAGTTTTACTTCTACCATTGGTGCTCGTTCTATCTCTAAGGAAGTTGTGGGGTTTTCTCCTTTATGGTTTCTCTGAGGAAAATTCTTTATGTCTCTTGTCTCTTGTGTTTATTGCTGTGCATGTTATTCTCCTAGA
The DNA here is from genome assembly GCA_001517045.1 of Pseudotsuga menziesii. Lineage (NCBI taxonomy): Eukaryota > Viridiplantae > Streptophyta > Pinopsida > Pinales > Pinaceae > Pseudotsuga > Pseudotsuga menziesii. Next base: position 58,466 of record LPNX010726794.1, read on the forward strand.
TAATATCCTAATATCATATTGGTTAAATGATAAAAATATAACAAATTGAAAGAGGTTTTTCCTTGATATGGGTCCCTTGAATTATATTCTTTCCATTCTTTACCTTTGGGCTTTATTACATTCTTGGAGGTGTCCTTAGCACGCCCTTAGGGGGTATATCATTCTTCGTTTTAATTGTAGAGGATTTTTTTTTGCATCTTTGTTCCTCATAAAAGGAACATATCTATTCCTTACACCAATATTTCTCTGGATAACCATGACATCAAGTTGATACCCCCTTTGAAAATCCTTTGTTTCCTCAGCAAGAAAGTCCTCTTCTTAATGACAGGAATTGTCATATTCTTCATTGGTAAAAAAGCAAGAGGATGAGTCAGTGTCCAGTTGGTGAATTTCACCATCAACTTCATTTTCATATTCCTGTTCCACATAATTCTCTTGAAACGGGGGCTTGACTGTAGTGCTCTGCCTAGCCGGTAGAGCACTGTATCCATTTCTCTGTGATGTTCTCTATCTTGAACTCGTTCTGAGTTAGTTTTTAATAAAATCAAGACTTTTAATCATATTACAGGTTTATACCCATCTCTTTTCTATTAGTTTTATAAACATATGAATGTACAGATATGAACTGTAAACATATTAAATTAAAATTACGAGTTGTACTTGTTTATAACTTCATGAATTTTTTTATAAATTAGACCATAATAGCATGCATGAATTTAGTATCTACATACCTGAAATTTAAATACCTGGAACTAGTGGTTGTAGTAGATCCAACAGTTGCTGTAGACCTTGTAGGCTCCTTCCTCTTCCAGCTTTCCATCCAAGCCTTGCTTAACAAAATGATGTGCCACCCTGCCGACCAGCTCTCATTATGTGCTGGCCCTAGGAAACCCATGGGTTTCCTAGCCCCTGATCCCATATACCAATAATACCGAGAGCAGCTTCTATATCTTTCCTCCTTTCCACCCATTTCTGAGTCATTTATAGATATTCTCCTCCTTGAGTTATCCCCCTCCTCAATTTTTTCTTCATCCCCCCCCCTCATGTAGAGTCTAGTTTTCCCCAAAACAAAATCCAACCTCTCCACCGCCTTTCCCCCAAAACACTTCATTCCCCCCTCCGTTTTGGATGCTAGTCCCCTCTTATAATCATGAATATACATTTATTTATTCAATTGTCCTTATCTTGAGCATTCCAATGATTAAGGTTATTTAAATTGAATTGAATATACATTTATTTATTCAATTGTCCTTATCTTGAGCATTCCAATAATTAAGGTTAGTTATGTTGAATCGAATAAGTTGGTTGTCTAGCATTTATGAATTCTTGGAATGTTCACCATTGGCCCCTCACGGGATGGCGGTTTAATAGCTAGTCTTATTTAAATCAATTATGTTGAATAACATAATAATTTAGTAAATATCTTGTGTACAGGTGAGTATCTTAATTTTTTTACTTGATCCATAATCCGATGTTAGTAATCATAGTAATAAGTAGTATTATAAAATCAATCATGTCATATCTAGATGGTTATATTCCCATTTTAATATACATGTTTAACCTACACGGAATCATTTTGGTGTATTTGATTAATAATTATTTTACTCGAGTTATTTCCACTTGGGTTTAATTGAACAATTGACTGCATTTACCACAAGAGCGTAATAATAACAAAATTATAATAATAATTGTTTAATTAATTAATTGACTATGCTTAACACAAGATCTTAATAATCATCATAATAATAGAAATAATTGTCTAATTAAACTATCAGTCATGTTTACCATAAGAGGCACTTATTAATAATAATAATAATATCACTAATAATAATTATAATTAAAGACATTTTATAGTTGTTTGTTTTCAATCACAAGTATAATGGTCATGAGCATGTTATCTCTAGATTGTAAATGAACCATGTTTAAGTCTATGCACGACAACGTTCTGAGGGTTATTCTAATTTACGACACTTGATTACTTATGTATTAGAATGTTCACCTATCATTAAACAATATGTTAACTTAACATTCATTATTCCATTAACATATTTACCTATGAAAACCTATACCATTATTGATCGTGTTAAGTATTGGTATGCCGATATTGGTATACATGTGCAAAGTGTGCATGCGTGGCCAGTGCATGCATAGATCATACATGTTCTATAAGAAAACATCATATATCCTATATATAATAATAATAATAATAATAATAATAATAATAATAATAATAATAATATTAACAAAATAATAATGATTCACATAGATAGGACATTCATGGATACAAGACATAACGATCGCAAATACCTAACCAAATTAACATACAAACATGTAATATTTTCATCATCATCAATCATTAATTATTTAATGAATTAAGTTATAACATCATTATATTTTCAGATTCATTACTCAATCAGTTATTTTCAAGGAAGAGGCACCTACTACTACTAATCTTGGTGTCGTAGATCCCCCCTCGACCTAACACAGTACTAGATATAACATCCTCCCATCCTAACCTACGTCCGCACCCTCCCTATCCTTCCTCTGCTAGTATAGAAGTGGGTGTCGGCTTCACCAACCTGACCACATAAGAACTTGAGAGCGATAGCGTCGGCTGAATAGCGGACCTAGCCTCTCCTAGCAGGCATTCGACCGTCGTCATCACAACAACATGGGGAGCGTGTCTCAGCACGACCCTCCCACGACCTCGGGTACCCGACCGTCGTCATCACAACAACATGGGGAGAGTGTCTTAGCACGGACCTCCCACGACCTCGGGTATTATAAAAACATAGGGTGGAACACATCCATCCCTCTCAACATCTTGGGTCTATATACCGTATCAAAACATACTTTGCTGCTATCAAGATTATTGGTCTGTGTCATCGTATCATCAATTTTGGTAATCAAGGCTCTTCTGCATAAATATGTACTATACCACACTTCATATAAAGTATCCATTTATTACATAGCCCGTGTGTCCTGCAGATTAGTACTTTGAAAACATACTTTCATAATAATATCTCCATTCAATCATCAGTTGGTGCATATTATCAACAACATTTCCTTTCATTGTATAACTCATTAAATTGATCACATCATGGGTCAATATCCATGTACACATCATATATATTACATTTATCAATGATGACAATTAAACATACACGGTCTTTATGAACAAAGGAATATCATGATAACTATAACATAGTAACCTCACAAACATAATCATAACATCACAATCAATGTATCAACATAAGCATAGTAACATCTTAGACATAGTAGCATCATCTATCATGTCATAAATATGGTTTACTCAGTCGAACTGAGTCCAACATTTACTAAGAAAATAAAATGCAACATGTCGATATGTCTAGTAAAATATGGGCATTACATATACTCACCCTTTAGAAAACTTCGTCCCGAAGTTATTGTTATGCACGATTATAAGAATATATTATTATGCATAATATAGGTGTCTTACTACTAGAATTCATTAGTTAAGGTAGTCTCACTTGGGTCTTTACTTGATCCACTTGTCGATGTCATTTTACTATTTTACTTCTTTTATCATGTAATATGTGCTCTTAAACTTTATCTGAAAAAAATATCCTAGTAACTACTTATGACCTTCCTCGAGGATCCCTATTTGTAACATGCATCAAGGTTCATCATGCCTTACTAGACAATTATCCACAACAATTTATACATATATATAAAAAAAGTTCTATAGTCTTGTTTCTATTGTGATTCATAAGGAGATGTTAGTTCCCTTTTGTATCATTCATTTATCGCTAACGCTCTTAGGGTAATTATGTGTCATAAAAACATATTGTCTTCAATCTACTTTAGTTATTACATATATTTACCCATTGTTATCATCATTACTTTCACACCTCTTAGTCACTTACTAATTACACAACTAACCATTCTATTGCACCACTCCCTTTAATGCTCATCAAAATGTATCTTTAGCACCTTTAATGTTTTCATTAATCCGTGTATATCAATTTTACAATACGAATAATCTTTATAATAATGCAATCGCTCAGGCATCCCTATGAATGTTGACATACTATCTCTAGATAGGTACTTCATACAACCACGTGATCACCACTCCTAAAATAGGGTATCCTTACAAGATGAATGGAACCTTTACATAACCTAATCTTTCGTATGCACACTAGGACACACAAAACCAATCAGGGGACGTTCCTGTTAACTCATAATTAATCAACCTCCTCGTTAGAGTACCTTGTATTTAGTTATGCGTACTCTTTCTATCCCCTTGCTCAATAATTTTGTAACTATGCGTATAATCTTCCATAAATAATTTCATCGTAAATTAACTTAGGTAGTGTGATTTTGCACCTAGGAGGTGATCCCTTTATAACCTAGTTGACTTCTAATAAATAAATTTATACTTAACAAAATTTTAAGAAAACGTTAACACTATGAAACAAATGTTTTGAAATTTAACACCCACAAATATATATATATATATATATATATATATATATATATATATACATACATCAAAGTGTGATATTGTTAGTTATATACATCAAAGTCCCATGCACCCCTAGCTTTATTTGACTTGATAATGTTTTCTGGACCCTTTTCTAAGTGGAGGATTGACTTTATGGAATGGTTTCTAACTTCCACTAATTAAAATAATTATAATTTTGTCACAATATCCACTAATGAAAATAATTATAATATTGTCACAATAGACTACTCTATACCAACTTTTAACAATAACTCCTGCATATCGCTTCACTTTTCATCAAATCGGATAAAGATTTAGTGTCATGAATTAGATTATCATTGACCTAGCTCACACTTCCAAAATTGCTAAATGAAAAAAATTTGATAAATCATTCGAGATTTAAGCATGAATATGGGAAGGAGCAGAAGACGAAGAAGCAGGCCTGGAATTTCAAATTTCCAGTGCCTGTCATTTTAGGTCCTCGACACTTTGGTGCCTGTCAAATATATTTTTATGTTATAGCTGGAAGACAGAGCACACACTTTGTTATAAAGGAGCACACACTTTGTTCTTGATACTGAAATACAAATTAATCACTGCTTATTTTTCTTCCAATTGATTCTACTACGTATTGCTGGGGCAATTATAAACCTACAGTAGTTTAGAGCAACGCGAGTGCTCATAGAGAGGGGTAATTTATAAATTTTCCTCTTTTGAAAATAAAATAAACAATCTTATTACAAATTTTTTTAGAATATAATTAAAATTTTAAATATATTGTAAAGTACAACTTTTTAAAGATCAAAACTGTAACGCTTCATCTCAGAATTCCTAGAAATACTTCAGAATTCCTAGAAATAATTTATTGTATTTTATATTAAATAACATAGTAAAGTAATTATTATCTTTATTTTCCAATATATTAATTATAGTATAAAATGTGCAAGCAAATTGTTTAAGATTTAAACAAAATCAAAAGTATATAAAATTAAAAAAAAAAACAATAAAAGTACCCCTTTTTTTGTACTTAATATGATCATGGTGACCAATTACTACATTGTAGTAAACTCAAAAGTTTGTAATTCAATTAACGTTACTACAGTGTCGTAAACTCAATGAGTGTGGATTGAATAAATAGTAAACTCAACAGTTTGTATTTTAGAGCATGTTGAAATTCCTAGGAATACTTTATTGTATTCTATATTAAATCTCACAATACTGAAAGAACAAATAAATTGAAGTTTCTTTTTCCAATTTCTTCTGGGCCAGATTGACAAACCCTCTTAATATAGCAGCAGACTTTTATGTCAACACCGAAAAATAAATTAAATCTCTAATTCCACGAGTAAAATTTAACATGAAATCACAGAGAACTGAAAAATGAATAAATCTCGGAACCTAAGTAAATATATAGTTAAAAGTGGACAAATCACACAGGCCAAACACCGTGAGTGAGCAATTGGCCGACAACCCTAGTGATTCAAAAGTAGTAAAATTGTTTCCACATAAACCTACCCTTCCCTGGCTGGGCAACAAATTATTTTTAATAGCTAGTTATGCCGCTGGGGCCGCTGGTCGTGTATAACTGCCAGTCTGGAAATAATAATAATGCTGGAAATAAGTTATTTTGCTAAATCAAATTCAGAGTTCGAGAACCTAGTAGATAGATCATATTCTTTCGACACTGGAGAAACAAGGACAAAGGGCTCTATTTTAAAAGACTCTTAGCTCGCTCGCCCCCTTAAGGAACAATGGTGAAAAGCACTCTTTCATTGTGTGCTGAGAAATTAATTTATCTCGGAACTATTTAGCTTTTTCCAACAGAAACAATTGAAAACACATTCTAATCAGAATAAAAGAATTATCTGTAGAAGATTTCTTCCCTGCACATTATATCATGTCATACGACATGATTCTCTTCAATTTTATTTGCAGTTTATTTACCAACAGACAATTTGTGCTCGAAGGAATCTACAGTTCATTTCATGCGCTAGCCAGGGCTTTAAAAGTTGGGGTTTAGGGTTGCTACACGCATTAGGGTATAGGGTTTTGGGTTGCATCATACATTACTATAGTCATGTTAAATCAGTAAGTTACAGTATTGCTATCAAAACAAAACACTGGCAGACAAAATTCGTTTCTTCACATCAACGCATAATTTGTTGAGCGTTTAAAGAAGAGAAAGGGGTCGGTGAAAGAAGGATTAATTGTAGCATTATTCTGAAATATAATGAAACTCAACAAAATTCCTACATACATTGAGTTCGTCTCTACTTCTTCATTAATTGACCTAGTTGCTTTCGATCTGAACTCACAACCCTTGCAAAAGAAAGCTTTAATCGCAGTAAAATTTTAATGGAAGCATCTTACCTAATTTTTCCAAACGCAAAAGTTCTTCCTATGAATATATGATGAATCTACTATGCAACGGCAGAATACACATGTACAGCAGGTTATCAGATAAAGTTGGACTAGCATGCAGGAAAATATCTGCTGTAAATCGCTGCCAGCTAACTAGGTTCTCCATTTTCAGCTCAGAGAATAGGTAGCTGAATGACAGATACAATCCAATCCACTTGGTCGATCTTCCAGTTTTATTTCTTCTGTTTAGCAGGTAGATGGGGAGAGAACATAATGCCCAGACAATCGCTAATTGCTATGGGTTCTATTTTTGGCATGCTTTGGTCCATCATAACGGCTTCCTTCGTTGGCCTCTGCCAATTGTATGTCTGCTTGCGAAACAGAACCTAATGGAAAGCGGATGGACTCAAAAGAACTAGTGGACGAGAAGGAACGAAAGTGGGTCGACTGCTAAGGAGAGAATGGAGTAGCTTGACCATAAGGGAAAGAGCTATTGCTACCAGAAAGCGTGGATATATAAAGACGATCCTTCTCAGGATTTTTCCATTGGTAAACTTGAACCTATTCATGGTATTTCCATACAGGGAGTTCGCCACGGACTGAAACGTGACCCCCCCCCCCTTTTTTTTATAGAGCAATAGTGTAGAATTTCAATGTCGTTGTAACTTATGCTGTCGATTTTTAATACAAAATAGTAGCTTTATTTAAAATTATTAATCTCTCGATGGAAGTTTTTTTTTCTTTTTAAATAAATAAGCAATATATAAAATTATTTAGAGTTCCTTGCTGGCTGACACATGTTGAGTTCTACGCCACCTGTATACCTTTACATACCTCCTCCCACACAGTCTGCGTATGTGTACCTACATGCAGCACAAGTTTGCATGCAGCACAGATGGCATGAATAAACCCTACCGAAGTTCTAGAGAACTCTACTATAAAATCCCACGTGCCCCTACTCCATGTGAGTCTCACACTGCATGAAGCCCACGTGCCATACTCCACTAGCCGTAAGCTGAAAAGGATGACTTTGTTAAAAAGACGATACTCCTTTCGCCCGAGCGTGCCCATCTCTCCTTTTTTTTGGGATCATGCCGAGATGGAGGAGCTCTGCAACCTTCAACTCAGGCTAGGTTCCATGGCCAAGGGTCTAGTTCACTAAGATGTCTCCACCACTAGGTGACATCCTTTCTCTTGTATTGCAGTCATGCTAACCTTTCTTACCATTTCATGTTAGGGTTTCAATGTGTCTATATATATGTTTTTGTTTTATGGGATTATTGTTAGGTTTATTCAAATTCTTTCTTTTTCCCTTTAACATTTAGTCTGCATACAAGAATTTACACTGAGGAGGTATGTCTGGCTGATTAGAATGAGTGAATTATATTGGTGTTTTCCTATTATGTTTAAGGCTAAGTCGTTGTTTAATATTTCCACTATAATTGTGGTATAAGGTAGGAGATGGTTGTGTTTTTTTGTATCAGAATAGTTATCTTCATCCATCCTTGATTTTAAGTACCACAGTCCGCGAACATATCCCAGTGACACACAAATGATGCGCCTTTGACCCTGTCCAAACTGATCTTTTCTTTAATCGCCCCTCTTTTTTTTTTTTAAGAGTGGCCCTAACTGAAGAGCAGTTTGGAATAAGCATGACAACTAAGCTTGCATATATATATATATATTTTTCTCCAGATCACTTGGTTCATGTTGGTTTTTAAATCCCACAGAATTTCAGAAAAATAAAATCACCAATGCAAAACATTATGAAATTTTTTTTTGCCATTTAGTTCAGCAAAGAGAATTAGGGTATGCAATTATCATATTAGATGGTGACAACATTTTAATATTTGAATTGCCACTTTATCTCAAAATTCTAATACATGATAATTATTAATATATTCTAAATATCAGACAAAATACTATTATATTGGTTTGGATATATAGATTGAATTCGCTGAACAGGGGGAATTTAATCGCCCAGACAGAATTTAATCTCCAGTGCTGGACATTTGGTGAATTTAAATTTTATTTATTTATTTATTTTTATTTTCAGAATGATAATAGCCAAGAGCAGTGGCAAAGTATTTTTATGCCTTTTGTAGTGATAGAAACGGTCTAAGCACTGGAAGACCATGATTCTAGTAGGGTATAATAAGAATAATGAGGAGGACCCCAGTTCAGGGCTGATGCATCTGGAAGTAAGGGGTGGATAGATTGATTTATTTTGTAGTAAAAGTATAAGGAGCAGTAGGAAAATTAGTTGGACGACCTTTTGAGTCAGGAGGAACAGTTGGACGACTCGTAGCTAAACTAGCACAAGCCATCACACCAATAATGATATACAACGTCGTGTTACTTACGTTGATGTTCAAGCATAACCCTGTTTTCATTTACAAGCATTGATCCCCAGTATCAAGGTTGCTCACCCTTGATCATAGGCCCATGCATCCCCACATAAGGAAGGTGGATATCGCCTAGGACACTTATTGTATAACAGCTGGTCAAGTATTCATCCCCAAATTCTAAACTGCTTGCAATGTTGTTGTAAGAAAACAAAACTGGAACAATTGGTTCTTTGAAAGTTGGGAGAGTGCTACAGAAATTCGACTTTTGCCTTAAAATAAGGAGCGTAGATTCCCTAGGGTACGCGAGAGGGATTGTTTATTTAGGTTCTCTGTCACATTTGAATTAACGAATGCAGGTTAAAATTATTTGAATTGTTAAATTCAAACTTTGTAGTGTCTTAAATTTACCCTCTATTAAACTGATCACTCACATCCTCTCTCAGAAGTCCACATCTTGAATTATAAAATGAGCAAAGCCGGAGCCGTCGTTGTTCTTAAGATCCATCATTCCCTGGGAGATGGCATTTATTTGATGTCCATGTTCTTTTCTTTTGTGAGAAGAGTAGATAATCCCGATCTACCACCGACTTTTCCTACTTCCAAGCCTGCTATTATATCAAGCACTGCCTCAGAGTTGTCCATTGCAGCCAAACTTTTTCAGAGATTGTTGTATATGATGCTTGTAGGATGGTATACATTGGTTGATGTAATAAGCTCCTTGCTGAGAACGGCGGGATGGATTGAGGATAGCCAGCTCCCTATTCATGGGCCTGAGTGGAATACATGCCCATTGCTCTTCTTCTGCTACGTTTCACTTGGAAGACATCAAACAGATAAATAATTCTGCAGGAGGGGTAAGAAATCTCGACCAAACACTCAAAATTCACATTGAATAATTGGTATATGCTTATAACATAGTTTTTATTTTTATTTATTTTATTTTATTTTTTATGTTTTTTGCTCCGTAGACAGTGAATGATGTGATAACGGGCATAATTTTCTAGGGAATGCAATGCTACCTTGTTTTGTTCAGTGGGGTTCCTTTCAATTGATGATTTGTAATGCCCTTTTGTTTTCATTTTTGCAGGAAATTTTGTTTTGACTCAGGCTATGAAAGAAGAGGGTTTTGCACAGAAGAGAATGCTAGGTATGCTACTAGCATTCAGCTTATGGTCTTTAGGATAATTTTGTCCTCGAATATTCACTCATTCTATGCGTTGTGACTTAGAACCTATTTCTACTTGTGTAATAAATCTTCAATTTACAGAAACCCTATACAACGATTTATTTATTTTACAGTGCGTAAAATTTTATTTTTGATTTATCTTCCATATAATGTTTATTTTTCTCTTAGAGGGCCCCTTTAGGTTCTAGTTGTAGAACCTAGGGCTCTGATACCATTCTGTAGTGCTCTACCTAACGGGTAGAGCACTCTATCCATTTCTCTGTGATGTTCTCTATCTTGAACTCATTCTGAGTTAGTTTTTAATAAAATCAAGACTTTTAATCATATTACAGGTTTATACCCATCTCTGTTCTATTAGTTTTATAAACATATGAATGTACAGATATGAACTGTAAACATATTAAAGTAAAAATATGAGCTGTACATGTTGATAACTTCATGATTTTTTTTATAAATTAGACCATAATAGCATGCATGAATTTAGTATCTACATACCTGAAATTTAAATACCTGGAACCAGTGGTTGTAGTAGATCCAACAGTTGTTGTAGACCTAGTTTTGATTTATCTTCCATATAATGTTTATTTTTCTCCTAGAGGGCCCCTTTAGGTTCCAGTTTTAGAACCTAGGGCTCTGATACCATTCTGTAGTGCTCTTCCTAACGGGTAGAGCACTCTATCCATTTCTCTGTGATGTTCTCTATCTTGAACTCGTTTTGAGTTAGTTTTTAATAAAATCAAGACTTTTAATCATATTACAGGTTTATACCCATCTCTGTTCTATTAGTTTTATAAACATATGAATGTACAGATATGAACTATAAACATATTAAAGTAAAAATACGAGCTATACATGTTGATAACTTCATGATTTTTTATTATAAATTAGACCATAATAGCATGCATGAATTTAGTATCTACATACCTGAAATTTAAATACCTGGAACCAGTGGTTGTAGTAGATCCAACAGTTGCTGTAGACCTTGTAGGCTCCTTCCTCTTCTAGCTTTCCATCCAAGCCTCGCTTAACAAAATGATGTGCCACCCTGCCGACCAGCTCTCATCATGTGCTGGCCCTAGGAAACCCATGGGTTTCCTAGCCCCCGAGCCCATAGACCAATAATACCGAGAGCAGCTTCTATATATTTCCTCCTTTCCACCCATTTCTGAGTCATTTACAGATATTCTCCTCCTTGAGTTATCCCCCTCCTCAAGTTTTTCTTCATTTCCGCCCCCCTCATGTAGAGTCTACTTTCCCCCAAAACAAAATCCAACCTCTCCACCGCCTTTCCCCCAAAAAGATTCATTCCCCCCTCCATTTTAGATGCTAGTCCCCTCTTATAATCATGAAAATACTTTTATTTATTCAATTGTCCTTATCTTGAGCATTCCAATAATTAAGGTTATTTAAATTGAATTGAATATACATTTATTTATTCAATTGTCCTTATCTTGAGCATTCCAATAATTAAGGTTATTTAAGTTGAATCGAATAAGTTGGTTGTCTAGCATTTATGAATTCTTGGAATGTTCACCATTGGTCCCTCACGGGATGGCGTTTTAATAGCTAGTCTTATTTAAATCAATTATGTTGAATAACATAATAATTTAGTAATTATCTTGTGTACAGGTGAGTATCTTAATTGTTTTACTTGATCCGTAATCCGATGTTAGTAATCATAGTAATAAGTAGTATTATAAAATCAATCATGTCATATCTAGATGGTTATATTCCCATTTTAATATACATGTTTAACCTACACGGAATCATTTTGGTGTATTTGATTAATAATTATTTTAATCGAGTTATTTCCACTTGGGTTTAATTGAACAATTGACTGCATTTACCACAAGAGCGTAATAATAAAAAAATTATAATAATAATTGTTTAATTAATTAATTGACTATGTTTAACACAAGATCTTAATAATTATCATAATAATAGAAATAATTGTCTAATTAAACTATCGGTCATGTTTACCATAGAGGCACTTATTAATAATAATAATTATATCACTAATAATAATTATAATTAAAGACATTTTATAGTTGTTTGTTTTCAATCACAAGTATCATAGTCATGAGCATGTTATCTCTAGATTGTAAATGAACCATGTTTAAGTCTACGCACGACAATGTTCTGAGGGTTATTCTAATTTACGACACTTGATTACTTACGTATTATAGTGTTCACCTATCATTAATGAATATGTTAACTTAACATTCATTATTCCATTAACATATTTACCTATGAAAACCTATACCATTATTGATTGTGTTAAGTATTGGTATGCCGATATTGGTATACATGTGCAAAGTGTGCATGTATGGCCAGTGCATGCATAGATCATACACGTACTATAAGAAAACATCATATATCCTATATATATATAATAATAATAATAATATTAACAAAATAATAATGATTCACATAGATAGGACATTGATGGATACAACACATAACGATCGCAAATACCTAACCGAATTAACATACAAACATGTAATCTTTTCATCATCATCAATCATTAATTATTTAATGAATTAAGTTATAACATCATTATATTTTCAGATTCATTACTCAATCAGTTATTTTCAAGGAAGAGGCACCTAATACTACTAATATTGGTGTCGTAGATCCCCCCTTGACCTAACACAGTACTAGCTATAACATCCTCCCATCCTAACCTACGTCCGCACCCTCCCTATCCTTCCTCTGCTAGTATAGAAGTGGGTGTCGGCTTCACCGACCTGACTACATAAGAATCTGAGAGCGATAGCGTTGGCTGAATAGCGGACCTAGCCTCTCCTAGCAGGCATCCGACCGTCGTCATCACAACAACATGGGGAGCGTGTCTCAGCACGGCCCTCCCATGACCTCGGGTACCCAACCGCCGTCATCACAACAACATGGGGAGCGTGTCTCAGCACGACCCTCCCACGACCTCGGGTATTATAAAAACATAGGGTGGAACACATCCATCCCTCTCAACATCCTGGGTCTATATACCATATCAAAACATGCTTTGCTGCTATCGAGATTATTGGTCTATGTCATTGTATCATCAATTTTGGTAATCCAGGCTCTTCTGCATAAATATGTACTATACCACACTTCATATAAAGTATCCATTTATTACATAGCCCATGTGTCATGCAGATTAGTACTTTGAAAACATACTTTCATAATAATATCTCCATTCAATCATCAGTTGGTGCATATTATCAACAACATTTCCTTTCATTGTATAACTCATTAAATTGATCACATCATGGGTCAATATCCATGTACACATCATATATATTACATTGATCAATGATGACAATTAAACATACACGGTCTTTATGAACAAAGGAATATCATGATAACTATAACATAGTAACCTCACAAACATAATCATAACATCACAATCAATGTATCAACATAAGCATAGTAACATCTTAGACATAGTAGCATCATCTATCATGTCATAAATATGGTTTACTCAGTCGAACTGAGTCCAACATTTACTAAGAAAATAAAATGCAACATGTCGATATGTCTAGTAAAATATGGACATTACATTGACAGGCTGATCAGGAGTGTTTCTCTGATCTCTCTACCTATTTTGGAGGACTTGGGGCCTTTTAACATTCTGGTTTTTGTTATGTTGCCCTTGATTTTCCCTGGGAGGTGGTCTATTGTCCATAGTGAGTCTCTCCATCAATATTTCCATGGATTTCATCATCATTTCCATCTTGGCCTCTTGTTAGTTAGAGGAAGAAGGTTTTTCATGCTCTTTATCCCTCCTTTGATCATATCGGTTAGGGATGTTGATCTTATTTTGCTTAGAAACAAGATAAATTCACTGTCAAAGACTTCAACATATTGGAGTTGGGAAGAACCAGGGAGAGGTTTAAACTGGGAAGGGATGGAATTATATGTCTTCATAAATATGTTAGAAAAATATTGGATATATTCACTCTCCCTACTCCTCATGGAATGGTATTGGGACAAATAATGCTTGGGGTTTTTCTTGTCTGCCCATTTTTTTCTTGAAAGAATCTTCAAAATCTTGATAGTTCAAAATGGATTTGTTTGGAAAATTTTTGAACCATTTTCTCACTTCTACAGCAAGACTTTGGGAAAAAGTCTAACTTTAACATCATCATGGTCTACTTCATCCAAGTCAATGGTCCTAAGTGTTCCTCAGCTGAATACCCCCTCTCCCCATTAAAGTGTTTGAGTCTTTGGGAGCATCCCTGGGGAAGGTCATGAAGAACAGTAGGGAGTAGTATAGGGGAAAACCTGTTAGCTATTCCTGGGGTTATAACAAGGTTTCCAAGAAGAGTTGAAACTTGTGTGACATATGAAATGGCCGTGTTATTAGGGACTGCAACGCTGAGAGGGGCTGTGAAACTGGATGATGTGTTGGGATATAGGGCAGACCCGGGTTTTATACCTTTAAGTTCACACCAACAAAAGACCCACAGAGTTGGCCCTTTCGGCAACAACCTGCGAACAGGTTGCAGTCTCACCCGAAACTGCTATGGGGTACCGCAGAACCAGGTTTCTGCAAGAAGAAGAGGGATATTACTGTACCTTTAGATTTTAAACAGATTATAAATATAAATCACAGAGCTTAACATTCACTTATTTAGCTTCGCGGTTAGATAACAAATAGTGTCTTGCGCAACCCTTTACTGGGAATTCACAGCGAAGTTATTAACTAGCAGTGATATTTACTTATCAGATATATAGATATTAATGCATGAAAGAACACAACAGAAACAACACACAGAACCACAACACAAGATATAACGTGGTTCACCCCCAGTGTAGGGGTTACATCCAGAGAACTGTGTTTTATTCAACTTTCTACAAAAACCACAGTTCTGATCTGCGCACTCAGCTGCAGATCCCTTCAAGTCCTCAAAGCTGCACACACAGCTGCAGGCCTCTGTGCACACAGATGCAGAGGTCGTCCACACACACAGCTGGGACTTAACCTTTTCTTACAAAAATATCCTTAGCTTCACATCAACTCCTCTTACACCAAAATCCTAACCTAACTTCTTTACAAGAGTGCATATCTATACATCGCACTTATTACAAAACCATGGGCTTAAACCATGGGCACCCGGAACCCCAAAACATGGACTTAAACCATGGGTTTATTACAAAAAGAGGACTTTGACTCAACCCCAACACCCCTAATACTATTTTGAGTCATACAACTTCCACAACAAAACCGCGGAGTTACCAAAGTTAGGGACCTTTAAGGTGTGTGCCCCAATAGGCCCCTAAGACTCACCAGTGTCTCGTCCTAGGACACTCTGCTGTTCCTCTGGTCCACGAACTTTGTCGGCAAAGAGAGTGTACTACTTGTTGAGACCGCGCATAATATTGTTAGCTGCTTGCTCCTTTTCGACCAACTCCTGCAAAACTAGGCTGATGCTTCACTGGCCTTCTCCTTCGCTAATTCATCGTATTCCTTCAGAACTTTAAGTTGGATGTCCACAGCAGTACTGAAGTCAAAATATTTACTGATAAGCAGGTGTAGAGAATTTTCCACTTCTGTTGCTCTTTCCCGGCACGACTCAATTTCCTGCTGGATTTTGTTGCTTCGCTTTACCTTAAGCATTTTCTCCATAGGCGGCAGAGTCTTAATTGCCACTTTTACTGCATCCAACTCTGTCTGTCGCTACCTGATGGTTTCTTGCAGCTGTTCGACTTTTGGATGTTCCTATAATGTGGTCCATGCCTCAACACTGTCTTCTAGTAGCTTTGCTGCGTTGCTCACAATATCATAGATTTTTTCTATGGAGGCCTGAATGTCTGCTCAACGTTGCTCCTTGAATTCTGGTGGGCTCTCTGGAGTGATGCGGAGTTGGAGCTCTACAATCTGAGCATCATGTTCTACTTTAATCTTCTCTATTTCACTGCGCAACTGTCATGCATAGTCTTTGAGCCTGACTAGTCTTTGTTCTGGCTCTTCTACCAATGGTACGTTGAAGTCAGGAAGACTTCGACATGCCTCATCCAAAACTCATACTAGGGTAATCCGCTTACATTCTGCATCCCTCTTTCTCTGTTCCGTGGCCTCCAGCTACGCTGAAAGGCTATCATTTTGCTTCCTGGTATCTTGCAACTGTTCTTGCAAATAGTGGTCTCGGTCCTGGATTTACTTCTCAATAGCTGACTGGAAAATATGCAATTCCATCATGGACATCTTGGTGTAATCAATTCCTACTACCATGGTCATCTCTGTGCGTGATGCTGCATCAGTTATGATGAGGGCAGCACTTGACACTTGGCCCTTGTTTTCTATAGGTTGCCATTGCCTTAGGTCGAGCTACACACTTATCGGGGCACTACTTGCTGAAGCGCCAGTCAGTGATTTCTCTGCTAAGTCCTTCAGCTCTGAAACGTGCTTCGCTACATCGGTGAGGGCCTGTAGATGTGTATCTGCAAATTCTGACCATTTCTTGGTGACAGTTGTTGTGGAATTCGATAGGGCCTGAGCAAGCTCCTCACTTGTTAGGCTGGCCTCCTCGATAATATTCTTGTTCTTCGACGCATTCATTTTCTTTCGAGACGAGGGTTTTTCCACTTCTTCGGGCTCTAGTGTCTTGTGCTTATCCTACCGATTAGGGTCTGAAAGAAGTATTGACCGATTCCTCTCCTTCCTCTTCATCTCCACCATCTCCACCTTGTTCGCTTCCTCTCTGCTGTGACTCAGTTTGTTCGTCACTGTCTTCGGGGTTTTCTTGCTGCTGCGTGTGACTGGGGCCTGCACCCATATCGGTGATAGGAGGGATAGGAATCTTAGGTTTTGTTCCTGCGTCTTTTAGCCATTCTACTGGCCACTGCTGTACTACTGCGAGAATGTCATATTTAGTCACGACATATGGCAACTTAAACCATTGATGCTTCTTATCTACGCAAGCCTAGATAAAAATATGGTGCATATCGGCCCTAAAATTGATCGCTCCATCATACTAAGAAAATAACTCATGACTGAGCTGTGGGGTGTTTATAATCTCATATGAGATACTCATCATATAAAAGGCAAATACATAGTTTGTCATCTGTTGGTGGGTTTTATCCTGTGAAACCCACAGTGATGCATACCTCGCTGCACCAGGCATGTGTGCAAGTACAGCAACAAACTGTGCTTCAATAGGTTCTTTCCATCCTACCAGTGCAATGAGGACAATAAACCATGAGTAGTGGAAAGGCCTACCTTTCTCCTACGCATCGCGAGCGTCTTCAAGGAATTCCTTCACAAGATACGCTGCCAAGTTGTAGCTGTAGCTTTCGACGCAGTTGATAGAAATTATGATGACCGGGGCAGGCACTTCAGTTGGTCGACATTTTTGCATAAATTTGCATGCTAAGAGCTCAGCTGCGAAACGAATGTTATGCTTTGAATCGCAGAAGTGTGATACCCGCGCTTCCCCTTGTCAGGCCAAAGCGCTCCTTCATGCTTTGTGCGAGCTTCGTATCTTCGTGCTTTGAGGGAAATTCTATCCTCGGATCAGGCCCTGCCATTGGTAAGCCTGTGATCCTATGAATGAGCTCACCATTAATAAGAATTTTCTTGTCGCCAATCCATAGGTAGCCGTCATGTATTAACGCCAACAGCTGCTTGACCACGATGGTGACCTGTGTGCTGCGACCAAAATGGGGAACATTGAGCATATTCAGCAAACCAGCTAGATCCAAGCCAGCAGCCCACTATTTTACTTCCAGTAAGGTCACCCCAGTCTCTTGATATTTAACAAAGTGTAAGTATTGGGCTGGTGCGAACTGTGGAAACTTCCCACGATCATTCGTGTCATGGTTGGCATACTTAAGCCAGTCTATTTTCCCTGTCATCGTTCCGACTAGCTGCACACCTGGGGGTGGCGAAGGGGTGCATATAGTGAACTTAGCACTCCGCCGAGGTGGTTTAACTCCTGGTCGAATAGGCTGAAGATATGGTGGCTGCTGCGGGGCAATGTCCTCATCCCCTTCAAGTGGGGTCTCAGCTGAGCCAGGAAGATTCATCCCAGGATCCTTCGATGTTTGCCCTGATTGCTTATGTCTGTCTTCGTTCCGCTTAGAACGAACTCCAGGCTTAAACTGTTTCCTGGCAGATCGTGTCTGCATTGGCGGGGTCGGTGTTGGTAGAGTCTCTTCACGGGCCGTAGGCTCCGGTGGGGGGGTGAAAATGTTTTGCAGACCTGTCTGTTCAAATTCTCTCAATAAGTCCTGGAGTTCATGATCAGCTGACATGGGTTCAATTGTGAAACTCAAGGAAATGCGGAATGCGATTTCCCCATACCCGGGTGTCTTCATATACAATCCATCGACCAAATCTTCCATAAATGTGTATTGAAGGTGCCAAATCTGACAGAGATCCTGTTTCCACGGCGCGAGATCTCAGTGGATATCATTAGGATAGGAAATTAAGGCAATTAAAGTACCGGCACCGACAAATCGGCAGTGTTCCAACGGTCGGCTTTTGGGCTGCAGCACAGCCAGGTCTGCAGCTGCGTCACAATAAGGACCTTTAACCCCACATTGACCTTCGGCACAGCCTGACAATTTCGGTGACCAAGCTATGAGCTTCGATCCCGCAGATTGGTACTTGGTGATTTCTTTGTCACCAGACCTATTAGCATGCCGAAGCCCGATCTTCGGATACCATTTATCTGCTACAGGTGCCCGGATATGGACAAGCCGATGTGCCCGTCGAGTTACATGTTTCCATGTGTCGTAACAGTGCTCCAAGTGTTCCTGTGGGATACTCTGTCCATCGAACCTGCTCCGCACCTCCTGGAGCTGATCCACAAATCTTAGGCGAAGGGAGTTCTGACAAGCTCCCCAACGAGGAATGTACTTCTTATGGTGATCCCACCATCTTGCTGCGGTGGCTCAGGATGCTGAATCCAGAGTCTCGCGTGGCTGTGAATCCAGTATCTATTCTAAGAATGGTGCACTAAACTCTTCTGTGTCTGTCGAACTATCAAAAATGGGTAAGGCTCTTGTCTGTGAGGTAAGCCATCTGAGAGACATGGTAATTCTGGCACATCTGTGTCCATGGAGCTCATACAATCGGTTCTACCAATTCTCTAAACCATCATTTGAGTCTGTCATACAAGATCTATCACACTACCAATCCATAATACCTTCGGCACTGGGGTCAATATAATCTTCTTCCTTTGCTGTGATGTTATAGATGTGCTCCAGAACATCCTGATCTTCATTTCTGAGTGATTATGTGTATCTTGCTCTGTGAGAAGGATCCAGTGGGACTATGACTCTCAGATATTTCCCTTCGAAGGTCATCTGTCTCTTCCTAAGGTTAATGACTGGAGCATTGGCCATTTCCCATTCAAGTCCTAACAAGGCTGGATATGGATTACTGTCATCAATGATCTCAATAACTTCGAAGTCTGCTACAGTGCAGACTCCATCAATATCTACTGGAACATTAGAAAATCATCCTAGGGGCATAATCTTCTGTTGATTGGCTAATATCAACTGTATAGGGGACCATTCAAGGTTAGGTTTCCCCATTTGTTCCCAGGTTTGCTTGGTTAGGACATTTACCTCTGATCCTAGGTCCAAGATAGCATCAGTCATATCATACTCTCCTATCTGGGCATTCAATCTCATTTCCCTACCAGTTCTTCTGACACAATTAACAGTTTTCTCCTTATCAACTCTTCTCTGAGGTTCATAGAAAGAAAGAACTTTTTGCAACTCCTTTAAATCATTCTGATTCCTTAAGAGTTTCATACATCTCTGTAAAAAGGAGGATAGTGTACTTAATTTATCCGTCAAAGCTTCTTCCAGCTGTGACTCCTGCTGATGTTGCTGCGCGGGTACTACTGCTTTGCTATAATCCACAAAATATTTCTTGGCTTCTGTGAATGTCTCCTTTTCTCTTTCAATATCAAAGGTGGGGACTTTCATAGGGGCCTTACGAACCCAAGCCTCATCGGGCTGTTTCTCGGCAGGATGCATATGCGTCATAGCTCCACTTCTTGTAATAACATTAATGGCTGGGATAGGTCTTTGTTCGACGGAAATCATCTGAATATTTTGAGTAGGGGTACTGTTTCTTTCATGTATCTTTTCTATCAACTGCGAGCATTGCTCGATCACATGATCTACCGCTCGGCAATACCGACATGTCGTAGTCGGGTTCCGACAGTCACGAGCCAGATGTTTGCCCTGGTTGCAGTTATAACACACCACCTGACCACGACCTCTGCCAGCCATGCCACCACGACCACGGCCTCCAAAACCCCCTCTACTTAATGCACTGCCATGGTATCCATAGCCATCATTACTTGGGCCATCATTTTGTACCCGATAGGCATCGTAGGTGCATTCTCTCATGAGGTCATAACTGCGACACTCATCTTCATTGTGTCCTACGGACTTACAAAATTTGCAGTAAGGGTTCTTGGGGACTTGCACATACCTCTGTAGAAAATAGCAATTCTTAGGTCGATGCTGGCCAGTTGTTCGACAAATTTCACAATATAGAACAGTAGGGTTGAATGGGTTTGGCGCACCAGTATTCAGGTAATTCCTTTCCATAGGGCACTGTTCCTTGTTGTGACCTTCTTCCCAACATTGTGTGCACCAAACCTCTTCGCGACCGGTTTTTCCTTTCTTCATATCACGAAGCTCTAGGGCCATCGCTGCCAACTACGCTTGGATTTGAGTGATACCAGAGTTATCTTTGATAGGGGTGATTTCAAGCTTCATCGTGATTTCCAGAGCCTCCTACTGGTCAGCAACCTTCTGTTGCATGAGTGGAGTTCGAATATGCGGTAGCAAGGCTGCAATAAACCATTCCTTGTGCTGCGCAGGTCCAATGAGGAAACTGAATTGGTCTAGAAGAACTTTGAATCTTTGATCAAAGTCCCACACTGATTCTTCGCGCCTCTGCTGAATCTCTTTCAACTCCGTGATACACTGCGACTCTGATTTTGGCATCTTAAATTCCTTTATCATTGTTGCTTTTATATCAGGCAATGCATGGTTCTGAGTGCTAGAGAACTTCATGAACCAGGTCAGAGCATGGTCTCTGAAAGAAGTAACTAGCTACGCTCTTTTTATATCTTGATCCGTAATGGACTTAGCAGTCCACACTGCTTCACATAAAAACCAGAACTGTTCTGGATCCTCTGATCCAGTTCCTTTGAAAACAGGGAGCTTAATGTCATCATGCATATGGGACATCATAGGTCTAGGGGAGGAAAGAGGGGGACTGGAAGTAGGTGGGGGGGAACTTACTGGGGTATACTAACCTGCGATAGGAATACTTGGGCCAGGGTGACTTTCAGATGGCAACGGGTTCTCAGGGATAATAGGTCTTCGCTGCAGGGTGACCGGAGGGTTTCCTTGGGTTCTGAATCTGTGGGATTTACAAGGGGATACTCAGTATGCTGACCTTGGGAATAGGATCCAAAATCTCTCTTGTACATTTTTCCACTTCGCAGCAAACCACTTTGCTCGTCAAAGTTATATTCACTTGCAAACATAGGTTAGTAATACAAAATCTAACAGTCTGATTCAATGAGCAATATACCTTTTTCAGCTAATAGCATTTTAATTCGCAAACTAAATGAATTCAAAAACTTACCCCTTGGTCCCTGGAAAAACTACCACTCGACTTCACTAAAATAAGTACTCATGTCGATAGTGAACTCCGTCACAAATGATTCAAAGGTTCGCGTTGTCCAGAAATCAACAGCGTGAGATATCTCGTTGTTTACCCTTTTCAGTATATTAATTCTCGTGGGGGTCCAAGCAGGAAACTGACGTTCTTGGAAGTTCATCCTTTTCTCTGTTAACCTGGATAACCACTAGTGCAACTCTATGTGGATACTACCAAAGAAAATCTCATAAATATCACAAAAAACATACCTTTGTAAAAAGTCGTGTGCACTACGGCGCAGATCTTTGTTTTCTTGCGCAGCGAATTTCAGATAAGTCTCATCAAGCCAATCACAGATTTCCTTCACAGAGGGTATCCAGAACATAGCCCTCAAGGTACGACGTAAACCCCTCTTGAGCAGATACTGAGTTCAACTGGCAACAGAATGAATTTGTTGGGCTATAGGGCAGACCCGGGTTTTATACCTTTAACTTCGCACCAACAAAAGACCCACAGAGTTGGCCCTTTCGGAAAAAACTTGCGAACAGGTTGCAGTCTCGCCTGAAACTGCTATGGGGTGCCGCAGAACTAGGTTTCTGAAAGCAGAAGAGGGATATTACTGTACCTTTAGCTTTTAAACAGATTATAAATATAAATCACAGAGCTTAACATTCACTTATTTAGCTTCGCGGTTAGATAACAAACAGTGTCTTGCACAACCCTTTACTGGGAATTCACAGCGAAGTTATTAACTAGCAGTGATCTTTACTTATCAGATATATAGATATTAATGCATGAAAGAACACAACAGAAACAACACACAGAACCACGACACAAGATATAATGTGGTTCACCCCCAATGTAGGGGTTACGTCCACAGAACTGTGTTTTATTCAAATTTCTACAAAAACCACATTTCTGATCTGTGCACTCAGCTACAGATCCCTTCAAGTCCTCAAAGCCACGCACATAGTTGCAGGCCTCTGTGCACACAGCTGCAGATTTCCTTAATCACCCAAAACCCTCTACGCACACAACTACAGAGGTCGTCCACGCACACAGCTGGGACTTAACCTTTTCTTACAAAAATAGCCTTAGCTTTGCATCAATTCCTCTTACACCAAAATCCTAACCTAACTTGTTTACAAGAGTGCATATTTATACAGCGCACTTATTACAAAACCATGGGCTTAAACCATGGGCACCCCGAACCCCAAACCTTGGACTTAAACCATGGGTTTATTACAAAAAGAGGACATTGACTCAACCCCAACACCCCTAAGACTATTTTGAGTCATACAACTTCCACAACAAAACTGTGAAGTTACTAAGGTTAGGGACCTTTAAGGTGTGCGCCCCAACATGATGAAGGCTGCATAAGATTTGAAGCAGTGGGAGATAAGGCTATGGAAGTATATTGCTCGATTGTAGTGAATTTTAATATAGCTAACTCACATAAAAATAGGGGGCACTCTTGGTTGGAAAAGGGTTGAAAATCCCTACCTAGATACTCTAAGATCTTAGGTGACCAGGAAGTACAGGAGAACTCGAATGCAGAGGGGTCTAAAACTACTTAAGAGAGGCTGGACTCAGACCCAGTTCTAGGGAGAACTAGCTCAAATTATTCATCACAATGTTTAGATATATCATTAATAGAAACAACAACTTAGCAAGTAAAGAAATAGTTATATCTAACTGAGGTATAACTAACCTTTGCAGCTTCTTGTCCTTCCAAATTAGTCTCTCTGGATCAAAAAAGTATTGAAAAGGTTCGGCATCATTATTGCTCCTCGCATTCGTCCTTTTGGCCGCCAATATTCCCACTGGAGTCACCTTCCAAAATATTTGAGTGGAGTTTTGAGAGTATATACAACCAATATGTGTCTATGATTGGCTACTCAACCAGGTAGTAGAATGAGAACACTGTCGTTCCCTTGAGGAGATAATAGAAATTAGTTCCCCGATAATGACGTGAAGATGTTATCACCTAGTAATTTTCCTATGGTTGTGGTAGGAAGTTACTGGTGTAACCATTTCAAACCAACCTTTAGGCTGTATTCTAGCCTATAAAACTAGAGATGGCTCTGTCAGTGTCACAAGTCCATTCACATACACATATGTCTCACAGTAAGCATTCAGAAGGCTAGATTTCTGATGGGAGCAGATTGTTTATATTTTAAAGAGTGTAAGACAGACAAACAGAAAACATAATTGGTCAATAGAGTCGAAGCCTAAAACATTCAAGGGGATTATATAAAAAATGGTAGGTGATTATCCTTCACAATCTTAGGCAACGTGAGCTTTAACATTTAGTAAAATAACTTTTAAGATACGGTAGGGGGGGAATGAGAAGAAGCCCAACAAAACAAGAGGCACATATATGTGGATGAATATCTTGAAACACCTTTAGCAGAAGCAACAATAAAGGGTGATAACTGAAATGAATAAACTAATAAAGGATTAATCCCATAACATTCATCATAAACACATAACAAATATGATTTATGATGAAAGGAGCAATTAATAGAGAATGAATTCCTTGCATACAACTAGAAACGTATTAATAGAACTTCACACATACATGGAAATGGAGTATACAGGAAAACATAGACTGAACATTGAACACTGTGATGAACCTCAGACAATCAGAACATACTTCTACTTTAAATAATTCCAAGAACATCTCCGGACTAGAAAACCAAGCACATAGGCTTCCAAAATGAATCTCCAACCCTTTTCTCCGCTATTGAGGTTATACTTATAGTTCAATTTGCTCCTGAGATGAATCTCGAAACAAAGCACAAAAACTAGTTACATCATAGGAATTAAACCCAAATGTACAAAATCCTAACAAATCTTGAGGTGGAGGACTCGCCATGATCATAAAACAAATGGAGAAAGCACGCTGGATTGTACGTGACTGACCAAAATGGAAAGACTTGACATCTGGGGCCTCATGATCGCTTGATGAAAACGACTATTCAGAGAATATTGGAATGACCTTCTATTGGAGAGGTGAAGGAGTGGTTTTCATACCTTAGTAAGGGCTTTTCGACCCCTTCCTTATTTGACTCTGTAGCGGCTAGTTGGACAACCACTATATGCCTTGCACCCTCTTCCATATTTCGCTAATTCTCCTCTCAAATTTTGCAATGTGCAAGCTCTACTTATAGAATAGATCTCAATCGTAGAAATATTTTGAATCAAATCTATGCCCTCCATTTATATTCATGTCACCATCATTCCTCAATATTTCTTCTGTCTTTTCCTTTCCTCCAAATTGCGGATTTTAGAGCACAAGTTTTCCAATTCTCACATCTGGAATTCTTCCTTTTTGTTTCCACCTTTTGCTTTCTGCCAAATCATGGATTTTGAAGTGTGGGTTTTCCAATTATGGCATCTGAAATTTGGTAATATTGCTTTTGTCTTTTCCTTTCTATCAAATTGTGGATTTCGAAGTGTGAGTTTGCCAATTCTAGCATCTGGAATTCCACCTTTTTGCTTTCGCCTTTTCCTTTCTACCAAATCACAGATTTTGGAGTGCGGGTTTTCCAACTCTCGCATCCGGAATTTTTCCTTTTTGCTTTTTTATTTTCGTTTCCACATTTTTATGGACCATTGATTTCAATGCAGCCCTATGCATCAATCTGAGATCAAGCGCGGATTTCATCTTATTTTGGTGGATCCATTATCTCCCTCACACCTTTCTCTTTTAATATCCTTCTGGATTGTTTGATCCTTTTCGGCTTAGATCTCCACCATTGAAACTGCTACCTTGACCCAATTCCACTGATTTCTAGATCTTATTTTCTCATGCATGCTTACCCTTGCAGACTGTTTTATGGTCGTTGATTTCCTTCATGGAAGATTGTTTCCATTTATTCTCGCCGAGAATTACCACTAAAGAGGATTTTTCATATAAGGCTTATTTCCAAGGTCATGCCTAAGGATTTTTTACCATGTTGATACTTTAGGCATATGAATAAGCCTTCTAAACAATTTCAAACCCTTTCTACACACCTCTAGATCATAAGACATGGATTCTTGGACCTCACATTATATTTACTCTCATATGACCCCCTTTTTGACCATTTAGCCCAGTCATGGTGCTAACACATCCCAGTATAGGGTTACATCTCAGTAGAGGGGAGATGCCACATATGTCAGGTTTAAGTAATATAACGAGCATATCCAATTTTCTTGATTTGTAAAAAAAATAGGAGAAATAAAATTTACACCTCAAGAAATTGGATGGCTCTCGATTCTTAATAGATCGATATTTAATATTTGATCTATCTAATAAAATTCCAATTTATAAATAAAAAAGTGGTCACAAAAGACTATGTATTTTTTGGCCAAAGCTTTAGTGCATTATGTTTCTGCTTCTTGACAACTATATTTTCTCCATGTATAAATATTGTTCATTTTAATGAAATGAAGTGGGTTTTGAGCCATTTGATTATATTGTGTGCTAGACAACATTGTGTTGTGCTAAAGTGTATAAAGCCATGGGTAAAAGAGGATTTTGTGTGGAGACCTATAGTGATGGAAATGATGTGTGCATATTAGTGTGTATTTGTAACTAATTTGTACCGCATATGTGAAAGACAAGTTGGGGCCGCAACTTGTGGTGTTTGAAAAAAAAAAGGAAATTTTGTTTGAAATGAAATAATAGAAGAAGCGGGAGCCCATATTCCAGGGATAGTAGCTTAGAATATTTCCTATGTTTCACTGTTGGAGATCCCACACAGCTCATCATCACCTTCATTCCTACTCGTTTTACCACCGTGGCCAAGTGAATAGTCATGCAGGTGGCGTTGGTGGGATGCGTCCTATATACAAAGATCCTCAACGCATTATAACCTTGGACATAGATTCACCATATATCTCAGCATCATTTCTCATATGTTTGGCCTCCTCCCTCTCGGATAGAGGTAGAGATGGATTTGTAATTGTTCCAGTTTACAGTATGCAAAGCCAACGCATGTGAAAAATTTAAAGTCTCAGAATGCTCAAATACAAGGCACCTTCCCATGGTCAATATGATGTTACAAGAACTCCTTCACAAGAGAATTTCGTTTTCAATTCTGTTGAAATATCAATTACTTTTTTATCCTCTTATATTGTTAGCGGACTCTCTTGAAGTCTGTAGCTGGTCATTCTCTGTCACTCTCTGACAAGTTGAATAGTTCATGTCTGTGTCGAATTAAATTTATGAACTTAAGTTTCTAGGTGAATATTTATTACAGTATTTAATGTTTAATTTGATATATTCACAAAGAATCTATTTTACTACTATGTCTATATAAAGAAGAAGAAGTTTGTAAATCAATAATAGATAGTCAGAAGAGAATTGAATAGTGGAGAAGAACGTAAAATTTTGTGGAGAGTTCAAGAGCTCAAGATCTGTGTGTTTTTGGAAAGTGATGAGAGTCAAAGCTCTGTAAAAGGTGAAAAATCCTTGTAAATTTCAAATTTTGTATTTGCAGCAATAGTTTTTGTTATGTCTTGACAATATTTATAAATCTATTGTTATGGTTGAATGCATGTTTTATTTAGCCACACATTCTCTCTAGAATTACTTGAGTAAATGTTGTTTACATTTACAATTTTTACTCCATGTTATGAGTCGGTGAAAAGTATTTTTCATTTTATATGTCTTTAGACTAGGAAATCTCCTTTCTAAAAATTTGACTAAAAGTGGTTAAGTTTAGCAAGTTGGTCAGAATAAAAAAATCGATCAAAGTAAAACATGTGGAAGTAAAAGTGGTTGAAGTGGAGTAAGTGTTTTTCGAGGTAAAAAGGTGTCGAGTCGAAATTCTGACCATATGTATTCTATTATCACAGTAAAAACTTGTCCAAGTATTTTGGTAAGTTTAACTTTTCAAATTTTGACTTGTTTAGTTGGAATTTGGCTTTGACTTATCTAATCGGAGTTAGAAAAGTTTTACCCGATGAGTAAAAAGAGGTCGAAGTCTTGACCAGAAAGTTTATGACTGAGCGCTAACTCAATTTAACCATCTCAGAGTTGTCATCAAACTTATGAGTGAACACTAACTCAAGTTAGCCATCTTAGAGTTGTCATCGAACTCAATATCTGGTATCATAGCAGGTTTAGGATAGAAACCTTGTCTTAAAAAATATATCTCTTAGGAAAAATAAAAAATATGGATTCCACTTCTAGTGCGCACATGTCCATTTTGCAAATCCAAATATTCGTAGGAAAGAATTATGAATATTTGTCTCTGACAATGAAGGATTTGTATAGAGGACATGATGTATGTGAGATAATACAAAGTGGTTAGATAGAACTAGCATATCTTGCAAATAATAATCTCACGGAAGATGAGAAATATGCCTTGAGGGAACATAGGAATAAATATGGAAAGGATTTTTTCTACATACATCAAGCCATGCATGAAAGAATACTCCCAAGAGGAGCAGCAAAAAATACTGCCAAGCAGGAATGAGACACATTGGAAACCAACTATCAAGGTTTGGACAAGGTAAATACTTCTAAGTTGGAAATTCTTAGAAGATATTTTGAATCTATGTCATTGTTGAGACACAGAGTTAGTAGACTCATTCTAAACTAGAGTTGTTGATCTAATAAATCAACTGAAATCTCATCGAGATAATATAGAAAACATAAGGGTTCTTGAAAAAGTTCTTAGAAGCCTTCCTCTTAAATTTGAATCCTTGGTCATGACCTTGGAAGAAAACAAAGACATGTCGGTGTTTATCATTGATGAGTTACAAGCCTCACTCAACAATCATGAACATAGAATAAATACATCAAATACATCATTAGAAGGTGCATTTTCAGCATAGTCATCTATAAGCCATGGAAGAGGAAGGGGGGTATTTAATTCTAGAGGCAGAGGAAGAAGTTTTTCTAGAAGAGGACGCAACAACAGTCCTCCAAATTTCATTCGTAGAGTACAAAATTAGAACCCCAGTAAGCCAAGTGGTCACAAGTTTAATAAATAAAAAATTCAATGTCATTATTGTAAGAAATTTGATCATTATGCATATGAATGTAGAAAGAAGGAGTATGACCAAGGAAGGAAAAACCAAAACCAGTCGACCAACACCAACACTTTTTCAAGCACAATGTTGTTGGCATGTGAATCCCCACTTGAATGTGATGTTGTCCAAGAAATCCACATGACATATGGTATTTAGATTCAGGTTGTAGTAATCATATGAATGGTAATTCAAGTTTGTTTTCTAGTCTACATAAATCAGTTCAAACTGATGTCACTCTCGGAAATAATGTCCAAGTCACTATTTTGGGAAAAAGGTACTGTTGGTATTCTAACCAAATAGGGGGAGAAAAAGGACACGCCTAATGTTTATCATGTCAAAGGACTGAAACATAATTTTTTGAGAATTGGACAACTGATACATAAAGGTTACAGAGTCTACATAGAACATAATCACTGTGTGATTAAAGATAAGCATCTAAGAAACCAACTAATAGAAAAAGTGCCAATGACGGTAAATTTCTTTCTTTCATTGAGGATAATCTAGACATGAAAGAAAAGACAAATACAAGAGATGCATTCAAGGAAGAAAGCAAAGAAGTAGAAAACCACTTCGACAAGAAATAAAATGACACATTGATTTTCAGGATGCATTTTAAATAGAACTTCAGGATGAATCCTCGCTGTGGAATTTCATATTTGGAGATCTAAATTTTGGTGAGATGAAGCTACTTCACACAAAGAATATGGTGAAAGGATTTCCATTGATCAACAAACCAGATATATTTTGTGAAGGCTACATTTTTGGCAAGCAACATAGAGAGACTGTTCCAGTTGAAAATTCATATAGAGCAGGCACACCACTTGAGATTGTGCCCTCTTATATTTGTGGTCCAATGCTTACATCATCCATGGGTGGCTACAATTATTTTCTTACTTTTATTGATGATTACTCAAGAAAAACATTGGTATATTTTACAAAACATAAATCTGATGCATTTAGTTGTTTTCAGCAGTTCAAGGCACTCATGGAGAACCTGAGTGGACATCACATTAAAATATTAATGATGGATAGAGGCAGTGAATACGCTTCAAATTAATTCCTAAATTTCTGTAACATCCATGGAATACATAAGCAATTCACTACATGATAGACACCTCAGCAAAGCAATTTCACTGAAAGAAAGAACATAACCATTATGGAGATGGTTCTCAACATGATGGCAACCAAGAATTTTTCAAATCAATATTGGGCTAAGGCAGTCACAACTGTTGTTTATATTATGAACCAGTGTCTAATAAAGAGCATGAAGAACAAAGCTCCTCAAGAAGCATGGACATGTATGAGTCACAATGTTTCTCATTTTTTTTTGGTTGTGTTGCATATGCTCATGTTCCATATGAGCTAAGAAGGAAACTAGACAACAAGGGACATAAATGTATTTTTTTTTGTTACTTTGAAGGCACAAAATCATACAAGTTGTATGATCTTGTCACAAGGAAAGTGATCATCGACCGTGATGTTCAATTTGTCCAGAATGAATCATGGGATGGAACCATTGAGAAGAATGTCAAGATTGTGTTGGATTTCGACCATGATGACATGGTAGAGGAAGTGGTTCATATACCACATGCAAGTCAAAATGTTGCATCACTTTTGACTCCCACGACACCACCACATGGTTTAGCACAAGGAACGTCGACACAAGTCGCAGCTCAAGCTACGTCAACAACCACACCAAGAGGTCGACATTGAAAGATCTAGTGAAGACAAGAATTCTACATGAAATATATGAAGCTGGTAAACCAAATTCATTCTCTCTCTCTTCGCATTATTTTCTCAATTAGATGATCCACTAACATTTGAGGAAGATGTTGAAGATGAAGTATGGGCACAAGCCATGGATGAAGAAATATAATGCACTCAGAATAATCAAACATGGAAACTGGTAGATGTACCAAAAGATAAAGATTTAATTAGTGTCAAATGGATTTACAACACCAAGAAAGATGTTGATGGGAATGTGCATCATCATAAGGAAAGAATGGTCGCAAGAGGGTTCACACAACAGCCTGACATAGACTTCAATGAAACTTTTTCACCTATCTCATGCATGGATACAGTTAGAACAATTCTAACATTTGCTGCACAAAACAAATTGTATGTTTATCAAATAGATTTTAAATCAACATTTCTAAATGGCTATCTAGAAGAGGAAGTGTATGTGGAACAACCAAAAGGCTATGAATTTCTAGGTCAAGAGAACTAAGTGTACATGCTAAAAAAGGTTATGTATGGTTTGAAGCAAGCTCCTAGAGCTTGGTAGAGTTGAATTGATTCCTATCTCACTGAAAATGGATTTCATAGAAGTGAAAGTGAACCGACGTTGTACACCAAAGTTAATGAGAAAGGTAAAACGTTAATTGTCTTCCTGTATGTAGATGATTTGATATTTACCAGTGACTTTGGCATAAAATATTTTAAAGCAGTCATGGAAAGTGAATTTGAAAGACTGATTTTGGACTTTTAAATTTTTTTGTTGGCATTGAAGTCCAACAGTTTGAAAGTGGTATATTCATATCATAATCAAAGTATGCAAGTTCATTTTTAGAAAGATTCAATATGTCTAATTTCAAGACAGCCTCGACACCAGTAATAACAGATTTAAAATTAACTAAGGATAACGATGGATCGACTGTAGATCCTACGCTATTTAAAAGGATTGTTGGTAGCATTATGTGTTTAACTTCAACAAGACTAGACATCATGTATGGAGTAAGTCTACTCTCAATATTCATGGAATCACCAAAAGAGTCCCATTGGCAAGCAGGTAAAATAATTTTTAGGTATGTAAGTGGAACAAAGGATCTTGGTATAATGTATTCAACGTCAAAAAGTTTTAATCTCATTGGTTACACTGACACTGACGATGGAGGAAACAAAGATGATATGAAGAGCACATTTGGGTACACATTTCATTTTGGTATAGGTGTTGTGTCTTGGGATTTAAAGAAACAACGCATTGTAACTTTGTATTCAACACAAGTAGAATATGTCACAACTATAGGCGTTGCATAACAATCCATCCAAATGTGGAGGATTTAAAAGACCCGTAGAAGAACCAACAACCATTTTATGTGACAATAGTTCAACCATTGCATTTTCTAAGAACCATGTTTTTCATAAGAGAAGTAGTCACATCGACACAATATTTCATTTAATAATAGAATTGGTGAGCAATAAATAAATTTGTTTAGAATTTTGTAGGTCTAAAGATCAACTTGCAGACATCTTGACACAAAATTTAGTAAAAAGATACATTCTAGTATCTATGAAGTTATCTTGGAATGACAAGTTCTATACAATGAAGTTAGTCATGAACAAATAAATTTTTATCTCTAAAACATTTTTTAATATTTGGTTTTAAGATTCCCATCTACTCATAATTAAGGGGGAGTGTTGGGAATATTAATTACTAGTTGATCCTCTTATCTTGTTTTTCGACTTTGTCGAAGTCTATAGTTGGTCATGCTCTGTCACTCTCTTTGAGAGGTTGAAGTGTTCACTTCTTTGTTATGTAAACGAGTTGAATTAAATTTCCGAACTTAAGTTTCTAGGTGGATATTTACTACACTATTTAATGTTCAAGTCAGTAGCTTCATAGAGAAGCTATTTTAGCCTGTATTTATAAAGAAGAAGAAGTTTGTAAATCAAAAGCAGATAGTGAAAAGAGAATTGAATAGTGGAGAAGAAGGAAAAAATATATGGAGAGTTCATGAGATCAAGATCCATGTGTTTTTGGAAAGTGATGAGAGTCGAACATTAGAGGAAATTTCAATTTAAAATGGGACTCCCAAAAATAATACAAATTCCATGTCATCATGTATTAGCTAATCAAAATGCTTTAAAATTCAAAAAGGGAGCACCTCTTAAACAATTTTTTAATATAAATTTGGGGATAGGTATCATAAAAAAGCCACTTTTTTTGTTCATATTTTCGATGTATCTCCTTGTTTTTTTACTCAAATTTCGATAGAGAGAGCTCGTTGGATGCGGAACTTAATTCCGCATCCAACGAGCTCTCTCGATCAAAATTTGAGAAAAAACACAGGGAGATATGTCGAAAATATGAACAAAAAAGTAGTTTTTTTTTCTTCCTCCAAAATTAATAAATATTATTTTATTATTTTAACTATTATTTTATTAATTTTCCTTAGAAGGCCCATTTTGAGTTGAAATTTCCTATAATGGCTCTATAAAAGGCGAAACATCCTTGTAAATTTCCAAGTTTGTATTTGAGGCAATAGTTCTTGTTATGTCTTGACAAGATTTATAAATATATTGTTATAGTTGAATGCATGTTTTATTTATCCGCACATTCTCTCTAGAACCACTTGAGTAAATGGTGTTTACATTTATAGTTTAAGTGAAATATCATAAAATCGAGAAACATTTCACCTTGTAAAAGTTCGAGTTTTTACGACGGTGTGGTCGACACAAGTTTTACTTAATAATTGGCTATATGATTTTGTAAGTTTGTCATATTATAGTTGTTTCAAGTTTTGCTCCATGTTACTGGTCGGTGAAAAGTATTTTTCATTTTATAAGTATTTAGACTAAGAAATATCCTTTGTAAAAATTCGACTAAAAGTGGTTAAGTCTAGTAAGTTGGTCAGAATAAAAAATGGGTCGAAGTAAAAGCAGTTGAAGTGGAGTAAGTGTTTGTCGAGGTAAAAAAGTGTTAGGTTGAAAGTCCAACCAAAATTAGTCTATTGAAAAACTTGTCGATCATAGTAAAAACTTCTCAAAGTATTTTGGTAAGTTTAACATGTCAAAATTCGACTTGTTTAGTCAAAATTCGACTTCAACATGTGAGGACAGAGTTGGACAAGTTTTAACCGACGAGTAAAAAAAGGTTGAAGTCTCGATGAGAAATTTTATAACTAAGCGATAACTCAAGTTAACCATCTTAGAGTTGTCATCGAACTCAAGAAGGTCGTTGTATGCATCTAGGTCGCATTATTGTTTGTTTGAAGCATGAAACATGAACTCTGTCCACTGGTAAATATGTAGCCTAGTTTCTACTTGGAGAACCCATCTTACACATGAAGATAGTGGGTTGTAACCTATGAAATAAAACCCCAAGATGATATCCAATTCGTTAATTGTGTCCAAAGAAAGGGATTTGTTTCTGGGATGGTGGTGCAAGCTAATGAATTCTATTTTGACAGGTTAAATGTAGTATACAACTGAAAAAAACAAGCATCCCTAAACTTAAATGGACATTTTGAGATACTTAGACAATAATTATTGCTTTGAGTAAAAAACCTGAAATGTAGGAAATTGAATAACCTTTTAGAATATATAAATTTATCCATTGAAAATCTTCATAACTATGTCAAGCTTGATATTTTCTATTAGTTATATTTTGTTTTTAAAAAATGATAAGGTATATGTCTTTGTGGGTCCTACCTTTATATAATGTTACCTAGGGATATCAACGGGTCTGACAGACACATCGTTAGATTTATAAGTCTAATTAGATAATTTTAGCATAGCGGATTAGATAAACAAATATTAAATTTCATTTTTCAACAAAATCCCTTTAGTTACTAATAAATTAAAATAAATTCAATAACTATTCCAACATCTTATACAAGGGTTCGGAAGGATTACTAACACCTTCTAGAAACATTACATATCCATTCCAAGCTATTTCATACATAAATTCCACCTCTAAAGGTCATTTACTCTTAATCATGATGAACTAGTAATTAGTGTTCCCATTACGATACTTACTTAATGTAACAAATCCAAATTTCCATAAGTAAAAAAAAATAATACGTAAGATTTAGATCATTAAAAGACCTAATATATTTTTACATAATATAAACCCTTGATATCGAAATTCAACTTAGGATTTAGCTTATAATAAAAACTCATGTGAAAATGAAACTTAAATAAGCTTGAATAAGATCTCTGCATAATGATTCATATGACATTCTACTTGATACGAATTTTGAGACTTATGATAAATTCCTTAATTTCAAATGTTGAATTATCATGCCTGCTTTGTCATAAGTTATAGTTTGTGTGTTTAACTTGTATAGATTCGTCATGTTTTTAACACTTTCGATCCTTTGCTTACTAACCTATTATGTTTCTTAGGTTTACAGGCTAAAGGTCTTACTTAGATTCTATAAGCTAATGCATGTTTAACCCTGTACTATTGGAGGTGTTCTCAAGAAAAATGGATTTGTTTCCCCCTCGTTGTGCTATTTAACAAACTAAAGAACCAAGGTAAATGTTCCAAGGTGACGCCAACATGGATGAAGGTTAAACAAGGGTTCAAAAGTGATTTTCATTTACAAAAAGTGAAAAGGTCAATTGTACAATGCTCAACCTAGTTCATAATGTTCATAGCATGAAAATTGATATAACTTTGAACTGTTCTAAACTATAGAGAAAATGCATGATAGATTAAATCTACATGAATGTAGATGGAGGGTTTAAATGTTCCCACGTGAAAGGACTTAAGTGCCATCCAGTTGTGTAATGGTTTATACCCTAACGAAAACCCAAAAGGGTTTAGTATTCTACATTGTTATTTTGCATTGTGGGTCTGGTGGGGAAGAGTCGAAGGCTCTTGGCTCTTCCAACATTCAAATATGTAAATATTAACTTCACATTCTAGTGTTATTTCATTCACTTCCTTCGACTTCATGCCACGACCCTTCGCTGTCAATAATTTTATCCTTCTTCGCTTTGTTCTTCAGTTTTTGTACTGTGATTTAATTATATTGTTAAAGTTTTAACCTATGTCAATTGTTTTTTTGGAAGGAGTTTTTCGACGGTCATTTAATAATGATTCTTGGCTTGAAATTGGGCTCAGGTTGAGGGTGGTGCCTAAGGGTCCTGGTAAGACCTTAAGCCTTTGAACCCTACGGTCTTTAACATTGTGAAAGCTAAGGGAAAAGGCGGTACTGAGTTTCTCTGGTTGCTTCGTTTCAATATTCACAGTTTTTCATAGGAAGCCTTCTGTTTTGATGGTATACCTCTTGTTTGACAGAGTTATGTGTTATTTTTTAAAAATCCTTCAGGCTGTAATGGGAGATTTATATAGATTTAATATCTAAATCTCTATTTTGTCTGCAGATCATGTGTCTTGTGGGAAGTCGTATCACTGTTGTTTCTTAACTCTGACTATAAATTTTTAATAAAGTTTTTAAGGCATAATAGCCACTGCGTTTTCTCTCTAACTTGATTTAAATACGCCGATTTTCTCTCAGTTCCATTCTGTAACTGATATACTATTTTATTTTTACTCTGTACCTTTGCTACTTTGTTTTATGTCTCGATACTATTCTGAAATTTGGTATATTGATTATTAATATGACTTTGTATTTTGTTAAAAGAGTTTATTGTTTCTGGAGCTATTCTATTTAAAGATAATTTGTTTATCGTTATTCTATTATAAAATTTATATTGTGTTTAATATTTAGTGAAAAGAAAAGAAATGTTTTCTATGTTATTATTATTGCATTCATGCCTTTGTTTTTAAAAAATGCCATGCTAGTTTTTCAAAGGTTACTACCCAATATGGCTATGACCTATCACTACTACATTTCGATCCAAAATCTGACGGAAAAATCCGACGGCGCGTGGATTTCTCTTTTTAAGCTTACCAAAAATCACAAGGATACATTTTTTTTTGTAAATGCGGCCACAAGCGTCGGTGAAGCGACAACTATTCTCATAACCGTCGGTTATGAGATGGCGCGTTGGCAAGCGTCACTTAAGCGATGGATTAAGCGACAGCAACTTCCCAAAATAGCCAATTTTTTTTATTATACCTCCATTTTAGTTGTCGCTTAAGTGATGACAACTTCCCAAAATAGCCATTTTTTTTATTATACATCCATTTTAGTACCCAAACAGGGAGGGAATTTATGTGTCGGCCCTACTAAAACAAGGTATTTATGAATTGAAAGTAGCGGAGACAGCTCAGGTAAACACGGTAGGAGCACATGCCATAGAGACATGGATGGCGCAGTAGCAAAGTGGTTAACCCCGTTTGGAACCACCAACAAAGGCAATGGAAACTAAGGTAGAGGAGGAATCGACAGAGCTAGCAGCGTGGCAAAGTTCTGAGTTCCCTTAAGTAAGCACCTAAATTTTTTAGGTAAAAGTGAAATTGATGAAGAATTAGACACTATCCGATGAAGTTATAGGATCCTTTTGCAGTTTTAGAATTTTTGCAAGGTTTTAGGGCAAGTTTTTTTGAGGTTTTTGTGAAGATGGAATCTTCATGCTTTTCAATGGTGACTACCCAAGTGTTGCCTTCATTAGAAGCAACAGAAGCAACAGCTTTAGGAGGAGGTTCAGCATGTCTGAAGGCTCCTTGTTCAAGGCTTCCTATGATGGCCTTGCCAACGGTTGCTCCTTGTCATTCAGGGATATCCCATGCCCTCCATGGGATTTCTTGTTTGACCCTTGTTTTGGGCAGGAGGCGGGTCCTAAGAATTAGATCATTGGCACAGGATTCACCAGTGGCGGCAGAAGTGGTAGAGGAGGCACAGGATATTCCTTTGGTGCAAGAAAAAAAAGAAGTGGAGGAGCCCCCCTTGCATCAGGAGTTTCAAAAGGAAAAGAATCGGAAGATCAATTGGGGGGGATTCAAGTGGTTTAGGAGGAAGAATCAGATGTAGCAATTGGTACATAGAGCAAAGCAGAGCAAGAGACAGTTGAAGACCAGGACTATCCTCCTCTTCCTGAGGGAACTAAACTATATGTGGGTCATATCCCCTTTGTGCCTAGGTTTGAATGAAGTTTAAGTCCAAAAGGCCTCAGATTTCCCTTTTCACAGATTATAGCATTTCAGGTTGATTCACATCTTTATAGAATATAATTTGAACCTGTTAGGGATAACTGGCATGAATTTGTTATGAGAAATGTTTTTGAAGAAACCCTTCCTGAATAGAATGACACTTCCCAAAAGGAAGTTCATGATGTTCCTCATGACATTAACCATACCTCTGCTCTTGAACTTGAAAATTCAGTCTTTACCGATAAATTGCTGAGAAGAACAAGTGTCTATGTCTTTTCCCTAGGGTGATTCAGTCATAGTTAATGAAAAAACCCAAATTGAAAACTCTATGTAAGACCCGTCAAAATGAAAGTGATCATATTGCTCATGATAATGAAGACTCCCATTCTCAGGGTTACACTCAACAATTTGATAGCTCGAGAGTAAAATCCTTTCAAATCACTTATTTAATTGGTCATTGGTCTAGGTGTAAATACAAGGAGATATATTCAGCCTCTATTTTACATGTAGGTGGTGAGAATCAACCCTCATATAATCAACAAGTAACCCTTGAATCCACGACAAAAATAACTCTTGGGAGAATGAGTATAATTTGTATCCTCTAAAATCTTGGTCGCATTAAAGACCAGATCGGGCCCCAAGTGGATGAAAATTCAAGTCCTTCAGTCTTGATTAATAGTTTATTTTAGAGCATTAGTGGTGATGCTATTTAGGATTGTGAACTTCTTGTTGAAAAATACCCGACTAAGAAGGTTTTAGATACAACCACTCATTCCATGTTTGTTCAAGTTGAGAATGAATTCTTTTCCAAATGCTTGGGGAATTGAATATGAAAAATGATGAAAGTTTGCCTCCTAATCAATATTTTGATCAAAATTGTAGCATGTTTTTGTTGAAAGTGAAATGCTTCATAATTACGTTAATGTTATGCTATCCCACGACACATGTAAAACAGTGAAAGAATAAAACCACATTGTCATTGATGATGTAGTGGTTTTAGAATAAAATCCTAGGATTTTCCAGGTCATGTGTGGCAAATGATCTTGTTCTTTCATTTAGAATGAAGTTTAAGTTCAATATTTTTATATTAACTGTTATTATTTTAGGTTACCCTTTACAACCCTCCAAGTTTGTAGTTATATTCCAGTCATCTGATCTTGGTAGCAAACAATTGTTTATTTTGGAGCAAATGATAACTCTCCAGTATCCAATAACTTTATATTAATTGTCTTAGGAGGCCGGAGGTCTTGATGCTAGACCTAGGATTGTACAAAAATTGGTTGGCCTCGGCGATAACAGGACATCCAATATTGTCAAACGCATTGCAGAAGAAGAAATTGCACATGTTGCAGTGGGCATGTCTTGGTTTCTGACAGTATGCAGAAATATGGGTTGCATGCCTGAAAATACATTTACAGGTCTGTATGGAAATATGAACCCCGATAGATACATCTAGAACGTGAAATTCATAATCCTTTAGATTCCATGACCCAAGCATTCCTTTTCTTTGATCTACCCTTGTTCATCAACTTGCTTTTATGACATACATAATTTTGGTGTAGTATTGCACATTGCATGTTTGTTACAGAGCTGTTAGAGGAGCTTGATGCGGAGCTAAAAGGGCCATTTAACTATGAAGCAAGAGCAGAAGCTGGAATGCCTCGTGATTGGTAGGCAAAATTCTTTCTTATTGTTCAGAAGAAATTTGTCATTAACATGACAAACTGTTCCTATTTCTTTTTTATTTGATTTGTTCATACTTATAGTATAAATACCCTCATTTTTTGCATGGTTTGATTTGGAAGCCTATATTTTGACAAGCCACCCTAATTGCCTTTCTGTTCTTGAAATGCACTACAAAATTCTAGATCAGCACTATGATTACTACCATCTGTGCATTGTACAAGAGCAGTCATAATCAATGTGGGCAAGCTTGTTATGATGTATGCATTTGTATTTGATTCTGGTTTAAACTAGGGAATTAGGACTTCATGGGAAAGAGTGTTATTTTCTATATTGAGACAAATTAAGAGTTTCATATGATTAAATGCTTGGTATAGGTACGATACATCAAATTTGGGTTTGTCAAAATGGAATAACCACCATGACGTGGAAAATGACAAAGAGAGAATGATATTGCAGGTATGTTTGATCCCTTGTTTGTTTGCTTGTTTTAGACTTTATGGGTATGCTATAATTTAGCACATCTGATGATTTTGATAGAAACTTTGCTGTTCATGAATTTTTTCTTGGATAATTACTACCCGTCATGGAAAGGATGTCAGTACTGAGCAGGCTCATTGCAATCCTCATAAGTTTCCAGTTTCTGATGAAGGTATCAAAACCACTGATTTCGATCTCTCTAAGGTGAGAATCAGATCCTTTAAAATAATTCTGGTCATTGTAACCTATTCTTGACCATGGGTTATTAGTGGAATTGTTAAAAATGTAACAATTTTATGAAAAGCTTGCTTGCATAGTTGCCATGGAGAAAGAAAATTATGAGCTATGGTAGTGACAAAAATTGTTCTTTGCACATCTACTTGGGTTTTTTCAACATTGGTAACACTGGTAAACCTTAGTCTTTCTTCTTGGATGGATGGTTAATTAGTAATATATATATCTTAAAATCAATCCTAATGTCACATACAAGTTCCATTTGCATTTACACAAGGTGCAAATATTCAGATTCGTACCTTCTTGTGGTTGTACATAGGTGTTATTTTTACATGCATCTGCAAAGATCTGTGTTCAGGGTTTTCTTTGTTCTCCATGCATT
This sequence comes from Pseudotsuga menziesii, assembly GCA_001517045.1. Lineage (NCBI taxonomy): Eukaryota > Viridiplantae > Streptophyta > Pinopsida > Pinales > Pinaceae > Pseudotsuga > Pseudotsuga menziesii. Next base: position 99,081 of record LPNX010726794.1, read on the forward strand.
ACTTTTATGAAGGCATGGACATTTTTACCAAAATCAAGAACAATACACATCATTTGTTAGAATTTAAGGGCCAGTTATATTAAAAAATCATAGTACATGCTGGCTTAAAAAAGTAATCCAGCGCTGTGGTAATTGCAGCTCCAATAGCATATATATATAAATTGAATTACCATCCCGTAGGGAAATTACAGAACTCGGTTTTGAGAATGTATTCTAAATTTTTGAGACTGCATGTCACGAATTTGAACAAAGAATTGCTTACCCATGGGCATTTGACTCTAAATGTTTCTTAATTTCGGTTCAGTATGCCCGTTGCTCACTCGTATCTGTTACTCAGATTCTAGAACAACGACGGGACCATGCCAAACACTGGCCAATTCATCAGATCCCCCTTGTTTCTCCTCAGTTGCATCAAATACCATGGTATGATGACCGCCATGAAAAATGCTATAAAGCACACAATCTCCATCTTTTTAGTCAGAATTCTATCGATTTTACAGCTCTCAATTTTATGGCACTTAGAATACTCAACTTTATAAAACTCAGAACCAACTTATGTATGTAAAAATTTAATTAAGTTTTAGGAGAAAAACTTATTAAAATTAAAGAGTCAATTAGTATTAAAAAATTCATCATTTTTTTTAAAACAGAAAAAGGACATATGCCTATATAGTTAATCTATTTTCTTAACATAGAAAATAACAAAATGAGAAATAGTTTTAAATTTTAAAATTTAATTAAACAGGTCATCTGAAATAACTCTTTGATGCTCCGAGGCAATTTACACTTTTAGTGTTGCTACAAATAACAAGCTCAAAAACATCAGAACAACAGGCTTGAGTTTTGGAGATGCCAGGAGACTATCTACCTTGGAGATGGACAGTCTCTACCAAAACTTGAGCTCCAATATAACCCTCTACTTCTATTTGTTGCCTATACAACATGCCATGTTGTGATAGTACAAAAAGAACTATCCGACCACGTAAGATGGGAACTAATACTGCATCAATAATTGAATCTTCCAATAACGTAAAATAATGCATAGGGATAATGTTATCTTGGGACAGGTCATAAATATTCACAAACTTGTTGGGCACCACCATGAGTTGAACCTGAGAACCAGGAAGCCAGGCTATTTGTCAAATGTAAGCACCTTGCAAAGCAAGCTCAATTGTAATACGGTCTGTTATTTCATCTCGAGAATTGACAGTGAGAACTTGGCATTCCTCATACCCAGCTACAGCCAAATAGTTCTCATTTGCAGAGTTGAAAACAAGATGAACTAGTTCAAATCGAACTGAATTCCTAGAAAGAGGCTTCATATTAGACTTGTCTGCTGTCACAGGTGCAACAGCTGGCTGTCCAATAAGTTTCCTCGCATCTAAGATTGTTACTTTGTCACCTTCTCCTGCTGCAAGCCTGCCTCTGCTATTTATAGTAAGAAGATATTTGATGATAGAGCCACTTGAAAGATGGGATTTAAGTTCCCTTGCATTAGAATATTCTGTTTTAATATTCATGTCTAGAGATCCACTTTTATATGCCTTCCTTAATTGCAAAAGATCTGAATTGTAGGATAAAACCTTGTCATCACCCAAAACTATCCTCTCATCCTTTGACAATAATGAATGACTATTGAAAACTTCTGCATCAACCTCAATTCCCCCTAATGCATCTCTTTCTCTGAAAAATTGCTCAATTGTATACAAAAATCCCTCAACAAAGAGGGTAGAAGAGACCATAGCTGCACTCCCTGGATGAACATGTGATGGGAAACCATGCAACGAGGAGCTCAGAAAAAGTTTGTTCAGGTTCCCTGTGTTTTCTTTGCTCACAATTCCTTTAAACTTTGTCAGAGTTCCAAGTACAGACTCTATAAGCTTAAATCTAGCTCCTAGCTTCCCCAACAGCTCTTCCTACTTTGAATTGTCATAACCTGCTTGAAGCAGCAAATTTAGTGAAAACAGTGCATCATCTTCGCATTCTTTTCCATCAAGAAAAAAAAGCATAGCTTTTCGTAGTGCCCTGACATGCATGCTCAAAAGGGATGTCAATATTTTCAGCAAAATGCTTGATTGCCCATCCTTCAATACACAAGAAACTAACTGCTCACAAAGTTTGAGTAATGAAGTATCTTTAGATGTATGCTTTATCCAAAATGTGTCCTCTCTTGAAACTGGGATCTTTCTCAGAGACACTTTCCACAGGCCTTCCTGGAGCAATTGTAAAATTAAAGACAGCCATGCCAACTGGAGGGTTGAAAGCTTGTCATTTAATGCCCATGCAGGAGGGCTGTGTGTCCAACTGTGGTGACTCTTTCTCCTCTCCCTTGTGACTTGGCTAGTTTGTTGCCTAAGCATTCTCTCACTCTGTTGTGACATTTGATATCTAGCAGAGGCATTTTGGGATGTAGCAGGAGGTTCTCTATTCATGGTGCATGGTGCATGGTGCCCCTCCATATTGATATAGGAGTTGGTGCAGGTGAATCAAATCCAACTCTATCTTTTGCACTTGCACTGCAATATGCAGCAAGTATTAACACATGAAAGTGGTGTCAACCTAGGATATAAACTTGTTAGTTGGAGCTTGATTAAACAAAACACTAGTCCTTCTTTTCTTGATAAAAAGGAACCCGACTTATAAAAAATTGCCAGGCAACATGAAAATCATTGCCTATGGCAACTTTTCCCCCTATGAAGAAAATTTCCATGAGAGGGGATTAAGAAGGAGTTGACCACAAAAGTTTGAGACCATACTTGTGGGGGTGGGGTGGAGCAGGAGTTTTGAGTTTTTGGTGACTTTGATATGAATATTTCCAGGAATTTGGAAAGATCGCTTGTCCATTAAGTCCAGAGTGTTTTGGAGACAGATGGAGGATTAGGTAGGTACGTAGAGAAATTTAAGTTACCTTGAGATTAACTTGCGTTTCCTAAAGATTAACTGGATGATCAGGTAGGTAGGTAGTTTCAAGCTCAGACTGGTATAGTGCTGATTTCACTAATGATATCCACACCACCATAGGTGTAAAGCAAGGTTGTCCTCTTTTTCCTACACTCATGATCTATACATCAATGAGCTTGAAGATCCCATTCATGAGTCCCTTGGTGATGGAGGATTAGGTAGGTACGTAGAGAAATTTAAGTTACCTTGAGATTAACTTGCGTTTCCTTAAGATTAACTGGATGATCAGGTAGGTAGGTAGTTTCAAGCTCGGACTGGTATAGTTCTGATTTCACTAATGATATCCACACCACCATAGGTGTAAAGCGAGGTTGTCCTCTTTCTCCTACACTCATGATCTATACATCAATGAGCTTGAAGATCCCATTCATGAGTCCCTTGGTGACGTAAATAGTCGCATCCTCTTTGGGGTTAGCATTGCAATTCTTATTTTTGTAGATACTATTTGACTCTCAAATAGTTACAGGTATCCAAAGGAAACTTGATATTTTTAGCTCTTTCCCTAACAAGCATGGGTTATAAGCCAACCTTGGCAACATGAAAATCATGACATTTAATGTCTAAAAGTGAGCTACTTTCAATGAACTTCATTTATAAAGGGTCACAAGTGGAAGTTGTGCCAACATGCATTTACCTTGGAATAGTGGTTTTTTGTCCCTACTTGCTCCAGAGTACAGGATATGCTGCTTTCACAACATTAGAGAGGAAATGCAACCCACAAGAAAGTGGTCTATTGGCAAGCAGCCAGGTGATCGGGCTTGTATTAACGTTGAGACCCGGGTTCAAATTATTGAGTGGGTATGATTGTAAATATGTCCTTGTAAATATATGAAGTATTTCTCAAAATTGAAAAACATTAGAGAGGAAATGCTTTCAACTCTAGTTTCAATATATCCAAACAAAGATTCGCCACTTCCAAACTTTGGTTGCCCCGTTTTGAGATATAGATAGGATGGGCCCCTCATTAGGAGAGTTTTGGTGACAATGCTATAGAATAATATTCGAACTAAAATAGTTGTTCCATCTTTCATCGTCCTAATTGAGTTTGGAACACATACTTTGTTTATGGTTCATATGTTTCATGTGGTTGTCATGCTTCATAATGTCTGATGCATGGTGAAAACTTAGTAGAGTCATAATAGTATCCTTTTTTCCTCTCCAATCCTCAGTGTAACTCATGACAAAGGTCATGCTTTCACATTGGTATGCAAAAACCATCTCTTTGCTTCATTGACTTGATCTAGACTTTGAAATACCTCCCCCTTTGGAATTCTCTGTTAACACCCCAATTATAGCTAAAAGAGACATAGATAGAGGGGTTCATGAAAACATATATAAGGTTGCTTGAAAGTAACTTGGATCAATATTCACTTCAAGGAGCTTCTCACTCCAACATACTACTCATCATTTTCAATGTAGTACACAAGTTTCCATCAAGAGTTTCCTGCATCAGTCTTGGATGTTAGGAGTGGTGCGCTCTCTCACTCTTGTACCCCCTGAAGATTATACATCCCTGTGCCATTAGCATCAGCCACTCCGTGGAATATATCATTCGCTAGTGCATTGGCCCTTACATAGTTCTTGAAAACTGCGATGTTGAGCTTGCCTCTCAGTCTCATTCTCCTCACTCATCCTTGGTCGCTAGCTTCAGTTGTATTCGATATCTTTCCGAAGCTTTTCAGTGATAGCACACCACAATACTTCTATTGCACTGACATCTATTTTATTTTCTTTTCTTTAAATTTTCTTTAGCTAGACATGTTGAGGTTAGTCTCTAGCTGACCCTTAGATCTTAGACATTATTATTTTTTTTTCTGCTTGTAGCATTGTTCAAGAGGATGCTTTGGCACTTACACTTTGTCTTGACACAGGATGTACTTTATTAGTCCCTTTGACCTACTTTTTGTGCTCTTTTGTTGGACATTAATAATCTTACCTAATCATTTTCTACATATACAAAATAGCTTTATTGTTATCCCAAGGTACACGAGATCATGATTATCATCTGATCTCAAATTTCTACTGCCCTAGCTTTCGGTTTGTTCTCATCATATTCTCACTCAGACAGATCAACACCTTCCATGGGATGATAAAAGCATGTGTACACTTTGCAACTAAAAGCCCAAATGTAAGTAGCATTTAATTTTTAGATGCCCCATGCACTATGAGATCCATGGAAGTTTTTTTTAAGGAAATGTTGCTTACAACTATCCCTTGGCTAAGTGACTGTGCTATGAGGGGCATTTCTATGCTGTCAATATCACCCAGTCTTGCACTTGTCTTATCCATGCTCACTCAGGGTGTTTTTAATCCTTGTCTCAGCGTTAAAACTTAATACACATTCAATCACCTCAAAACTTGCCACTAGACCACACTACTGTTAGTGATTCATGGAAGATATTTGCTTGTTCTGGGAGTAAAATAGCTCACTGAGGACCTTCATGCAATAAAATGATGAGAGATGTCTTGCCCTGTTCATTCAGGAAAGTTTAATGGTAATGGGGGAAAAGATATCACATACAATTTTATATATTTATTACTGCTGAGTTGTAATCTGTTAAACCGAAACATGTTTCTGTAGTTGAAAATTGTAGGAAGATAAATTAGACTTTTGTTTTAAAGGATTTATTGTTGTATTCGTGTCAACATAATGTGTCTTACCGTAAAATGTAATGTTTTCTGTTTACTCATTTTTGTTTCATGAAAGTTTTGTATATGCTGTATGCAGGAACTCTAGACAACATTATTTTGTTGATACGTTCTATTTTGAGATGGTTGTCTGTTTATACTTCATTATGATTCATTGGTTTAGGCCTATGCACCTTTTTTATCTTTCATTCATCAAAATTTTTAATGCTCGAATTTGTCACTATTACCTGCATCTTTGCTGTTATTTTCATCTGTACTTACCATTTGTCACTATGTTCTGCATTCTTTCTATTATTCTCATGTCCACTTACCATCACTATATGATGGATTTGACATTTGTCTCAGTTTTATTACAAGTGCTACAATTAAGGAAATGCAATGGATCACTCTACAGACCAGTCAAGGGATTTTGATGGTAACTTGTCTTTGACCAATCTTATGTCTCTCCTGCAAATCATTTATTGTATTATCAACTTGACAAAATCCTGATCAAGAATGATTTTGAGTTCAAGTCAGCCAGTACAGAACTTAACAGTGGCAATTCCTCCATCAAAGGAGGGGTCCACAAAGGGTCGTGAAACTAAAAATGATGGATTTCATGCCTCAAGTGACACAAGTCTGTTTTCAAGTTCATTGCCTGTAATGTTCCAAGAAAAATGTAAGGTCTAATGTTCCGTACAATTGTACAAATTTTATGATCATTTTATGGAATGAGAGGATGTATTCAATTGAAAATTTTCTTTATGCTTATTATTCTTGGATGTTTACAGTGAATGTTACAGATGAGGAGAATGATGGACAATATGTTGATACAACAACTTCTCTTCTAAATCAATTACATCAAGGAGCATTGGATTTAGAGCCTCTTTAGGACATGAAGTCCCAGACCATAGCAAATCTTCCTGATGATGAAGATGAGCTTTTGGATGGAATTATGGACGATTTCGATTTGAGTGGATTGCCCACCCAGGTTGAAGATTTGGAAGAATGTGATATATTTAGCAGTGGAGGGGGCATGGATTTAGATTTTGATTCTCAGGAAGGTCTGAATGGGAACATACACAGGTCAATCTTAGATGACTTAGCAAGAAATGGAAATGTTACCTATGGAATTTCAAATGGCCTTGGTACTGTTCCGGGAGAGCATCCTTTTGGTGAACATCCTTCCAGAACATTATTTGTGCGAAATATGAATAGTAATGTGGAGGAATCTGAATTGCGTGGATTATTTGAGGTAATGATGTGTAGATGTCTCTTTTCCATTCTCCATGGCTATTTACTTGGTTATCTCTCATTTTTCCAAGGGATTTTCAGCATCATGGTTTCTTTGTAAAATGCTTGGTATTGCTTTGTCGAGTAAATATTAAATTCTTTACTAAACTCAATAATGACAATGTAACCCCTTTTTGTAACTGAACAGTTTTCATCTCTTAAACAATCTGGGTTCATGAGTGTCTACCTAAGCCTCATATAATTAAGAGTAATGAAATGGAATTTAATTCTTGTTATAGCTGAATTCAATGATATACACTGACTATGATAATATGGATGATTACATATAATGTAATCAAGTTCTGAACAATCCCAGGCAGCTTCTGTAGTAATTTTGTTGAGTTTTAAAGTAGGATTTTATAAGGGAAATAACTAAGATATTAATTAAAAAAGGACATATGCTCGTTGACTCTGTTCTTTTGTATTGTGAAATGTTAATTAAAATATCAAAGATTGGTTTTACAGTGTTGGGGAAGTGTTTCTGAGTAAGACGACATTGCATCTTTTGCGATTGTGGGAAAGAAATATCTCTCTTTGAAAATTGTATTTATACTGTGTCCACCACATAAGTGCAGTGACTAATGTCAAAAACTTTCAAATAGACTGTACAGAAAATAACTTCAAAGAAAGGATTTTGTGTCTGGTTAGGTTGTACCTTTGATTTCTTGACTTACATATGGACAACAAGATTATATTCCCAACACGTTACTTATTAGTTTGACCAAGTGTATTCTTGCTTTCCCGTCATATGGACAACAAGATTATATTCCCAACAAGACAAATGTCCTATTTCTTATCAAATCTTTCACAGTGGAGTTCTTCTTACAAAAAAAACCAACACAATATATATTTTTTTTAAATACAATACCGTCGCTTAAGCGACGCCTGTAGGTGTCGGTTCAGCGACGCTTTTAAAAAAAAAATACAATATAGTCGCTTAAGCGACGCTTGTAGGTGTCGGTTAAGCGACGCTTTGTTTAAAAAAAAATACAATACCGTTGCTTAAGCGACGCCTGTAGGTGTAAATGTTTTTAAAAAAAATTCGTCACCGTCTCTTAACCGATGGCCATGCTGTAGAAGCGACGGATTGTAAGTGTCGGATAACCGACGATTTACATTTAACCGACGGTAAACTGAGCTTTCGCTTAAACGACAGATTGGAAATATGTCAGATAACCGACGAAAATCCACTCACGCTTAAAAAAAATCATAGTGTCGTACATGCGACAGGGAAGTGTCGAAAATCCGACAATCCGACCATCAGATTTTTGGTCGAAATGTAATAGTGTATCTTCATTTTTAAAAGCTTTTGTTGTAGGTTTTGGTTACTATAAATTTCTTGGTTAACTAGCCTTATAGGCCTCAAACCTTTGACCTAAGCAAGATAGTCCTTAAATAACACAGTTTGTTCTTTTCTATAACTATTGTGCAAACCGTATTATAAATGATTTAATGTTTTGTTTTGATTTCTGGTTAGTTGGAAAGTTTGATAATTTTAAGTATTAACCCTAGATTGTTTTCCTTGTAAAAGATAAGCCTTTAGACTAAAGAAAAATAATACTAAATGTTTATTAAGCCTTGTTAGCCGTGTAATATTTTTATTAGAATTATTAATCCTTCCGGTTGTATGCATATGTTAATGAGTAATTTATTTATCCATTCGATTGTAAATATTAATATCTAATTTACTTTTATGGGTCTCGAACACTAGCTGGAAGCCATTGTGTTTCTAGATTAGATATATAATGTTTTTCTTTGGCATAGATTTTGTTGAAAGAGGAAATTACTGTGTTCAAAAAGAGAAAACGTTAATGGTAAAAGAAGTTTATTGTTTGGTTAAACGATGGTAGGTATATTTTTAACATTTTTTCTTAATTCTGTAAGTATTTACAATAAGATACATGAATGCTAATTATTCATTAGCTACGTATACTTACATATTATTAGGTGAAACTATATATATAAATATCATACTATTTCTAATTAATAATATAATATATCCTACCAATATTACCATGAAAATATTTATAAATAGTAAAATCCATTCTGCTGTATTTAACTTGTAAAGTACAAGAAATAAAATTTTCTATTTTATTTTGAAAAACAATAAATAATTCTAGAAATATTTCATAATTCATATATCTATCAGAAATGAATGGAATATGATAAACCAGTAACATTATAGAACCTGTTAATTTTTGAAGTAGACAAACACCCAAAGAAGACCGTTCCTCCCAACCGTCTCCTAAAAGAAGCCAAGATTACTTGCTTTAGGGCCCCCGAGCCTGTTCACTAAACCACTAGGATGAAAATATTGTGTAGAATCCTAGTCAGTCCTCTCTGTAATTTAGTATTCACATTTGCAGTCAGCACTCGAGCAACTCACTTTAGCTTTCCCCTCATCGAATTGTTCTTCTGTGCCTAACTTTTTCAGTTTCCAACAAAACCACAAGGTTTTAATATATAGAA
>LPNX010726797.1:3190-93202 GCA_001517045.1 Pseudotsuga menziesii
GGCACTATGATCGATCCTCTCGGCAGCACCACCACTAAGGTCGCCTTTGTTCAGCGTATTCTGCAACCTCCTACCATTTTACCACAGCTTGAGTCTCTCTCAGCCCAGTCACCCTCAGATCCTATATAGCTATGATCCCTTCACCCCCAGTCAGTTTCATATGCTGCCCGATCATCCCCGCCATCATACTCTGAACAAAGGAAGTTTGAGTCCACCCACTCTACTTGCCCAGTTAGTCCCACCAGTTTATCACTCTTGCCATCAGTACTATCACAGTTCGGTTTTTCACCTCGCGCTCCTGTCAAGGAAACATCATTTCCTTGACAGTTGCCGGTCTCCCTCTATCGACGACAACTCCTTTATTCCAGAAGATAGACCTAGAGGTCCCTGCGCCTTGGACACATCACCATTTGTGGTGCGTACCTACGGACCCTTTCGGGAGGAGTCATTATTGCCTCTCCGAATGGTTGTTTCTCACATGTTTGACTTCAGCACATTGATCGCATCGTTGAGAATCGCGCAGGATTCATATCTAGTCCATGATTTGTCGAAGACCCTGGATTTCCCCCGACTCTAGCACATTGGTGAGTCACTTTGGAATGCCCAGTTATATGTTCCCGTGGATGTCCGGGCTGCGTTGGCGATTGTATTCGGAAGCCATTCAGTTCTATGCTTCTTTGAGTACCCAGATCAGTGTACCATTACGAGTGTGACCCTTGTCACTCTGATCCAGCAGCGCATCAGTTCCTTCAGAACCACATTCAGTAGCACTGCTGCCATTCCAGTGTATCAGTTTTTCAGCTCAGACATGGTCAGCTCAGCAGTATGTTCCAGATTTGTGTCCCTTCCGGACCTTCATGATATGCACAGTGATTATCTACTACAGGTCCTTCATTTTGGGCCTCACAGTGATTTTTATGTACCTTGATACGAGCATGGGTTAGAAACGCCGCCAGAAGATTATACCCGAAAAAACCATCCATAAACGAAAAAAATTCACTCCCCGCACAAGCATCAATGATTTGATCTATAAAACGTGTGGGGTAATTGTCATTGGGGCATGCCTTATTCAAGTCATCGAAATATGCACATACGCATATCATCCCTTGTTTCTTCTCAATGGGAACGTGACTGGATACCCATTATGTCGAAGCAATTGGGTAGATAAAACCAACTTTCAACAATTTTTCTACTTCATCCTTAATGGCTGTCGCCTTACACCGATTAACAGTGTTGCGTACCCATGCCCTATTTGCATGCAGAATTAAAAAATTTCTTAAAGAATCTTTGTCCTTCTTTAAATAACTAAGCATGGCCACAAAGACACTCTTCAACATCCCTGATCTGAATATAAAATCCATAGTCGAAATCCACCGCAAGATCAACGACTGAAAATCAACTTGCAAAATCAACGGTGCAGAAAACTTGTATTGTGGAATCAATAAAATGGAAAATGCGATCTCACAATCCCACATCGTGCATTCAGCATGCAGGAAATAAATTGTGGAGAGGAAATTTCAGAAGCTGAGATATGCGAAAACACATTTCCGCATCTCGCATCCTGTAATCTGCAACTTTCATCCCGCATCCCACAGTGGAAAGCTTGTATTGCGGAATAGGTAAAATGGAAAATGCGATCCCGCAATCCCACAACCCGAAATCTCACATCGCGCATTCATCATGCGGTAAAGAAATTATGAAGAGGAAATTGCATAAGCCGAGATATGCGAAAACACATTTCTGCATCCCACAACCCGCATCCTGCATCCCGCAATCCTGCAATTGTGGAAAGGAATATTTTTAGCAGGAAATCCAACTTTTTCGCTAAGTCTTGGATCAATTTGACCATTCAGTCCATCATCACTTCGATCATCCAATTTCCATAAATCAACTGAAAAATGCATTGAAAGAAACATACATAGATGCATACAATTACTATCATACAAATGAACAATTCATCAATTCAACAGATTAACATGTTCATCATATTTCCTTGAGAAAATACAAATGCAAAGAAATATACATGCATAGAAATACAACTACAAGGATTAACATAGACAAGAACACTTATCTTTGAATAAGTTTACTCCACAACCAGCTATGTCGCTGCAATGTTGCACCCAACCATAGGCCAGTGTGCTCATTAATCTCTAAACAACACCTCCACCCCCGAGATGGGCATGATTTCCCTAAGGAATAAGGAACACTAACAGGATCACACATAGCCAAGAGTTCAAAAAGAATCAACCAAGCCAACATAGTTGGGTTTATCAGGCTGTAGGAAACAATCCTATATACACATTCAAGACCAATGAAGCGAACTAATAGATGGGTTTATAAGGCTGTCTGACCAAGGATCACACACAAGGATAAACACAACAAGACACAACATAGACAACATATGGTTTTATCAGGCTATACAACCAAGCCATCTCACTGTTGGGTTTATCTGGATACACACAGTCAAGATAACATTTTCATAAAAGATCAGCCAAGCCAACATATGGGTTTATCAGACTATACAGTCAAGATAACATTTACATAAAAGGTCATCCAAGCCAACACATGTTTTACCACACTACAAGGAGATGAAAAGGCTTACTGCTAAGCTAGTGAGCTCAACCATAGAGAAATGGACACCTACACCAAATATAGCATGGTTTCTAAAACATCTGCACACCTAACACAAGGAAGAATTCCCTTCTCTGCTACATAGTCCCTCAGGATCTTCCTTCCCTCTTCAGTGCTATTCAGGGTGCGCAAAAAAGAAAACCAACCCCTAGATCTGTTTATGAGGTTCCTTCTCACACTAGGTTTATCAAGCTAGTTCAGGATCCCCTTTCCACTCCCAACCAGTTTAGATCAAAACAACAGAGGCATAGACAGCAACCTACAAGGTTTCCCAAAAATCCTAACTCCTTACTGATCATTCGCTTTATCACACCAAAAATGGATTTCTGGGCATGCACAAAAGAAAATAGGAAAACCTTCGAATCGTGAAGGCAAAACATAGGAAATTTAGCTGTGTGAGCTTCCATGGGAATGAATGATCCCATACCAAAACGTCCAGATTGTTTTTTCCAAAAGATGAATGAAGAATGAAAAAAAAAAGCATTTCCCTGAGGAAGAAGAATACGTTTTCTGGGCGTTTTATTTCCCATGAAGTCAAAACATGTCCTTAAAAAATGGGTTCTCTACCCCATTCGATTTATTTCCCACACTCTCCCCATTCCCAAAAGATAACTCCTCAACCAAATTCTGGTAGAAATTAATAGTTGGGGAGAAGACAAGAAAAAGGGTAGTTTACAGGTTTGATGGTTTTTCCTAACACATGGTGTTCCCCAAAGACTCAAGGTTAAACACCCCCCCCACCTTATCCTTAGGAAAAATAATGCCCCTGTCTCATTATTCATTGCCTTGATATAGTTGGTTGTGGGTTTTTGTATTAATTTTCATATTTACATGATTTTCAAAATCATAATGTGCCGTCTAGCACAAAATACCATCAACATCTATTTTAATCACTGAAACATAAAACACTAAATCAATGGTGGGCATTTTTCCTTGGCTCCACACCCTGATTAATTACATAATATATGTATTTAATGCAACGGGGTCAAAACTGGGGTGTTACATTACACTCCCCCTTTAATAGTAATGTCCTCAGTGATTTACAAAATTGAACAACATGCTACATTGGTATCACGTCAGTGTTCCACAGAATTGAACAAAAATATATGTGGCAATCACATGGCATCCTCTAGCTCCTATGTAGCCTCTTCAAGACCGTAGTGCTCCCATTGCACCTTTACCTGTCATATGGCTCGGTTCCACAGAATTTTTACCTTCCTGCCTAAGATGCGCATTGGCTCGATTTGGAACTCTCCCTTGGGTTCCACCTAAATCACATCCCAATTTATCACATGGTTAGGATCATGTACATATTTCTTAAGCAAAGAAAAATGAAAAACATTATGAGCCCTAGTGCTAGCAGGAAATGAAAGTCTATATGAATCTAGCCCTATTCTTTCAAGCACTTCAAATGACCCACGGTATCTAGATGACAACTTGGAACAACTTCCAAGCTTCATGGAACTCTTCTTGGCCCTCACTCTCAGGTAAACATGATCCCCAACATTGAAATCTCTGTTCATCGTATGCTTATCTGCATAGATTTTTTTCTGTCTTATGCTGCTTTTAGATTCTGCCTGATCTTTACTACCTTTTTCTCCATCTCCTTGAGAAATTATGGACCAAGCATAACCTTGTTCACTCGATTGTCCCAAGTCACTAGTGTCCTACACCTCCTGCCATACAAAGCTTCATATGGACTCATCCCCAAAGATGCTTGCTATCCATTATTATTAGAAAACTCTACCAAGTGTAAATAATCTTCCCACTTGCTTGGTTTTTCCATCACATACATGCAAAGCATGTCTTCAATAACTTGGTTAAATCTCTCTGTCTGCCCATCATTCTAAGGATGGTAGGCAGTGCTGAAATTCAACTTCATCCCCAAATTTGCAAACAATCCCTTCCAAAAATTAGAAGCCAACTTGAAATCTCTGTCAGATACTATTGCCTTAGGAAATACATGAAATTTGAAAATATCTTTCATGAATATCTTTGCAATGTCATCAGTCTTATGCGTAGACTTAACCGGTATAAAATGTGTTTCCTTTGTCAACTTGTCCACCACAACCATGATGGAATCATGTTGTCTCCAAGTCATTGGAAATCCTGTAATAAAATCCATGGAAATAACTTTCCATTTCCATTCTGAAATGGGAAAAGGCTACAACAAACTTACTGGGTGTTGGTGCTCAACCTTCACATGCTAACATTTCATGCACCTTGAAATATATTCAGCCATGTCCTTTTTCATTCTTGGCCAAAAGTACTGCTTTCTAACTATAGTAATTGTCTTCTGAGATCCTAGGTGACCAGAATATGGAGCTTGATGGATCTCATCCATAAAAACCCTCTTCAAATATGATACATTTGGAATATAAATTATGTCCTTATAAGTAAGGAGTCCATCTCCTTCTAATTTATATCCCTCATACTTATTTTCAAGGCTTTTTTGTTGCAACTTGTCTTTTACCTGCATATACAATTCATGTTCAGCAACATGATCATCTCTGATTGGAAAATACTAATGGATGCCACATGCAATTCTTGAACCTTTTTGCTAAGTACATCAGCTACCTTATTCTCTTTTCCTTTTATGTGCTTGATTTAAAAATAAAATTCACATAAAAAATCTAGCCATCTAGATTGCGTAGCATTTAGAGTAGGCTGATCAAATAAATACTTCAGAACACAATGGTCTATCGTTAGTTCAAATATTCTTCCCATCAAGTAATACCTCCACATCTTGAGAGCATGTACTATGGATGCAAGTTCTAGATCATGAGTAGCATAGTTCCTCTCATGCTCCTTCAACTTTCTTAACTCATAACATATCACGTGACCGTCTTCCATAAGGAATCCTCTAAGCCCTTGACCACATGCATCAATGCACACCACAAAATATTTTTCTAAGTCTGCAATCTTCAAGACTCGTGCAACCATGAGAATATTCTTCAAACACTGCAAGCTTTCTTCACACTTCGGTGTCCGTTCAAACTTTATTCTCTTCTTTTGCAAAGAAGTGGTTG
This sequence comes from Pseudotsuga menziesii, assembly GCA_001517045.1. Taxonomy (NCBI): domain Eukaryota; kingdom Viridiplantae; phylum Streptophyta; class Pinopsida; order Pinales; family Pinaceae; genus Pseudotsuga; species Pseudotsuga menziesii. Next base: position 8,851 of record LPNX010726797.1, read on the forward strand.
GATGCGCAATCTTGGAGAATAGTTCAATGAATCTCCTGTAGTATCCTACAAGTCCCATAAAATATCTTACATCTATCATGTTTCTTGGAGTAGGCCAATTCATAACAGCTTCAATCTTATCAGGTTCCACAGATATACCCTTTTCTAAAATAATGTGACCCAAATATTGAATTCTATCTTTATAGAATTCGCACTTGCTCAAATTTGCATACAATTGATTCTACTTGAGCAATTGTAATGTCAATCTCAAATGTTCTTCATGATCTTCCTCATTCTTAGATTAAACAAGAATGTCACCAAGGAAAACAAGAACAAACATGTCCAGATAACTGCTAAAGACACTATTCACAAGGCACATAAATGTAGATGGTACATTTGTGAGACCAAATGGTACCACTACAAACTCATAATGTCCATACCTTGTTCTGAAGGTTGTCTTATGAATGTGTTCATCCTTGATGCTCACCTGATAGTAACCACACCTCAAGTCAATCTTGGAAAATACCTTTGCTCCTCTCATTTGATCAAAGAGGTCATCAATCCTAGGAAAAGGATATTTATTCTTCACCGTGACTTTGTTCAACTGTCTGAAATCTATACACAACCTGAGCGTACCATCTTTCTTCTTTGTAAATAGAACTGGTGCTCCCCAAGGAGACACACTCGGCCTGATATACTTCTTCTCCATCAACTCTGGAGACTGCATCTTCAGCTCTAACATTTCCGGCATACTCATTCTGTAGGGTATCTTGAACATTGGCACTACTCCTGGCACAAGATCAATTGTGAAATCAATGTCTCTATTTGGAGGAAGCCTTGGAATCTCATCAGGGAAAACATCCCTCAATTCATGGAAAACATCAAATTCATCCAACCTAGGAGTTTCATTCTCTGTTGCCTCCAAAATATGAGCTGCATACAACTAGAACCCTTTTCTACAAAACTTCTTCAACTGCATTGCTAAAATCTGCCTCACAGAAATCACCTTTGGAATGCCTCTTACAACTCTTGGATTCCCTTCTCCATCCATGCATTCAAATGTCTTATTGTAACAGTCAAGCTTTACCCTGCGATATTCTAACCAATACATTCCAATAAGAACATCATAGGAACCTAGCGGTAGAACATTTAGATTTACACAAGTGACCAATCCATTCATCACCAAGGGGCATTTCTCTACCACTGCACTAAGCTTTCTTTTAGTTCGAGTGGCTAGCTGAACTAACCACGATTTTCCATGCTTTACTTTATTAAGAGTACAAATATCCACTACTCTAGGATAAATGTAGCTGTGAGTAGAATCAGGGTCAATCAAAATAGAAATAGATTTCTCAACAATATTACCTGCAACTTCAACCACAGTTGAATGGTGATCCTCCTGACGGTCCTCTAACACTGCATAAATCTTAGGAACAACTCTTTCCACTTGACCCACTGTTTCTTCTTCTTAAATGTTATACGCTAGCCTTTCTTTCTCATTCTGAAGTGGAAAAAATCTGTGCAGATGGGGTCCTCTACATTTCCAACACTTGAGAGGCTCTCTAGTCTACTGCAGATATTTTGGCTTCTCTCCCATCCCTCTGGCCAGCTGCTTCTCCACTTGCGCTGGTTGCTTCTGCAGATTCCTGAAATTATAAGTTTTGAAACCTTTCTTCCTTTGGTGAGACTTCTCATTCTTCTTATCCTTCCATGTCATATGATAATCAGGTTTTCCTTTACTTTGATCATAGAAATAATTAGCTTTCCTTATCACTTCTTCCATAGTTCTAGGTTCATAAAAGTCAATTCTGTCTCTGTAAGACTGAGACAATCCAATAAAGAAACACTGGATTTTTACCTTTTCATCTTTGATGTACCTGACATACCTCAACAACTCCAAAAACTTGTTGGCATACTCTTCCATGGTCTGCTGTCCCAATCTCAGCTCATGGAACTCTTTGATTTTATAATCATAGTAGATTTCAGAGAAGTACTTCTGCTTGAAATACTTCCGGAACTGTTTCCACACCATATTCCTCTCACTGAATCTTCTTTACCTATCTGAGGTGCTCCCACCAAATGGATGCTCTTCCATTTAGATTGAAGATGGAAACCCTTTCCTTCATATTTCCTGAATATTCCTGGGCTTGGAAATATTTCCTCATCCCAATAAGCCAAGATTCATCTTCTTGACCGTTCTTTATCTCACCATTGAAGGTAGGCGACCTTGCCTTCTTAAACTCATATCGTGAGTTGTTTCTATAACACCTCTTCCTCTTCTCTCTGTGAGATGAAGAGCTTGAATCCTGAGTGGATCCTTCCAATTTAGGGGATTGACTAGAAGACCTTCTTCTTCTTCTTTTGGTACTGCTTTTGCTACCTTCTGGTTTTGTTGTATGTTGCCCTGACCTCATTCTTCATTGGATGTCTGTCAAACTTGGCAACATGGAAACATTTGAGTTTATGTTTCTCTTCCTAAGCTTTAATCAGAATTCTCATGGTGGCTGCAATGTTTGGTGGCATCTTTGGAAATATCCTTCAATTAGACTCAATGTCATCATTTCCACTCGGACGTTTTCCCCCATAGTGTCTTGCACGTGCTCATAGGAATTCTGTGCATCATACTCATCATTGGTTCTCATGGCTTGACTTCAAAAAATCACCTTTCTAACCTATACTATGACTCTACAAAATTTGTTATCAAACACCATTTATTATATGCATAAAAATCCAAAATTAAAACCATTTACCAATATCTCTGTTACTGTTCAACTTGACCCCCTTTTTGGCCTAGCGCTGCAACCCACAACTCTAATTTTCCTCTTTTTAGCCCATCAAGGCACAATGCTACAACCTGCCACTCTGATACCACTCTATAGTGTACTAAAAGTTGGTATCAGAGGGTTCTCTCATATTTCTAACAACTGATGCCGGCCCATCCAGGCCCAATGCTGCAACCCACAACTCTGATACCACTCTGTCGCGTACCCATGCCCGATTTTCATGCAGAATTAAAAAATTTCTTAAAGAACCTTTGTCCTTCTTTAAATGACAGATAATGGACACGAAGACACTCTTCAACATCCCTGATTTGAATATAAAATCCACGGTTGAAATCCACTGTGAGATCAATGGTTGAAAATCAACCCGCAAAATCAATGGTGCATAAATCTTGTATTGCCAAATCGGTAAAATGGAAAATGTGATCATGCAATCCCACAACCTAGAATCCTACATCCCGCATCCTGCATTCAGCATGCAGAAAATAAATTGCGGAAGGAAATTACAGAAGCCGAGATTTATAAAAATGAATTTCCGCATCCCGCATCTTGCAACCTGCAAATTGCGGAAGCCAAGATATGTGAAACCGCAATCCCGCATCATGCATCCTACAATCCTACAATTGTGGAAAATAATAGTTTAAGCAAGAAATCCAACCTTTTTACTAAATCTTGGATCGATTCAACCATTCAGGCCATCATCACTTTCATCATCCAATTTCCATAACTCAACTGAAAAATGCATTGAAATAAACATACATATATGCATACAATTACTATCATACAACTGAACAATTCATCAATTCAACACATTAACATGTTGATCATATTTCCTTGAGAAAATACTAATGCAAAGAAATACAACTGCAAGGATTAACATAGACAAGAACACTTATCTTTGAATAAATTTATTCCGCAACCAACTATGTCGCTGCAACATTCCACCCAACCATAGGCCAGTGTGCTCATCAATATTTGAGCAGCACTACCACCCTTGAGCTGGGTATGATTTCCCCAAGGAATAAGGAACACTAGCAGGCTCACACATAGCCAAGGGTTCAACAAAACTCATCCAAGCCAACACAGTTGGGTTTATCAGGCTATAGGAAAGAAGCCTATATAAAAATTCAGGACTAGCCAAGCCAACTAACAGATGGGTCTATCACGCTATCCAACCAAGGATCACACACAAGGATAAACACAACAAGTCAAAACCAAGCCAACAGATGGGTTTATCAAGCTATACATCCAAGCCATCTCACTGTTGTGTTTATCTAGCTACACAAAGTCAAGGTAACCTTTTTCATAAAAGTTCAGCCAAACCAATAGATGGGTGTATCAAACTCTACAGTCAAGATAATGTTTACATAAAAGGTCAGCCAAGCCAACAAACGGGTTTATCATACTATAAGGAGATGAAAAGGCTGACTACTAAGCTAGTGAGCTCAACCACAGAGCTATGGACATGTGCACCAAATCTAGCCTAGTTTCTAAAACATCTGCACACCCAACACAAGGAATCATCCCTTTCTCTGCTACATAGTCCCTCAAGATATTCCCTCCCTATTTAATGCTATTCATGGTGGGAAAATAAGAAAGCTAGCCCCTAGATCTATCTGTGAGGTTCCCTCTCACACTAGGTTTATCAAGCTATTTCAAGCTTTCCTTTCCACTCCCAATGAATTCAGACTAAAACAACAGAGGCGTATGCAACAAGCTATGAGGTTCTGCAAAAATTGTAACTCCTTGCCGATCATTTGCTCTGTCACACCAAAAACGCATTTCTGGGCATGCACAAAAAAAAACAAGAAAATGATGGAATTGTGAAGGGTAAACACAGGAAATTTAGCTACGTGAGCTTCCACGAGAATGAATGATCCCATACCAAAACATCCAGACCTTTTTTTCCAAAACATGAGTGATGAATGAAAAAGAACATTTTTTCCTGAGGAAGAAGCATATATTTTCTGGGCGTTTTCTTTCCCATGATGTAAAAACACGTCCCTAAAAAATGGGTGCTCCACCCCATGGGGAAAAAACTTTCCCATACTCTTCCCATTCCCAAGAAATAGCTGCTCAACCAAATTCTGGCAGAAAATTAATGGTTGGGGAAGAAGACAAGAAAAATGGTAGTTGACAGTTTTGATGGTTTTTCCTAATAGATGGCGTTCCCCAAAGACTCAAGGTTAAACATCCCCCCTCACCTTATCCTTAGGAAAAATAATGCCCCCGTCTCATTATTCACTGCATTGATATAGCTAGTTGTGGGTTTTTGTATTAATTTGCATATTTACATGATGCTCAAAATCATAACGTGTGGGCTAGCACAAAATACCATCGGCATCTATTTTAATCGCCAAAACATAAAATGCTAAATCAATGGTGGGGCTTTTTCCTTTGGCTCCACACCATGATTAATTACATCATATATATATTTAATGCAATGGGGTCAAAACCAAGGTGTTACAAATAGGTCTAAGCTTTTGTTGAACCAGTTTAGCATCAGGATAGGTTCGTATTTCATGTTTAACAATCAATGGATCTATGCCTAAAATCTCCTCATATGACCAAGAAAACATCTCGCAAAACTCCTTAAATAAGGCAGTATAGATAGCAATCTCCTTCGGAGAGCAATTTGCACCAATATGTACATTTTTGATGACATTGGGTTTTGTAGATATGTTGATAGGAATGGTAACATAAATATTTTCCATATTCCCCTCGGCAAAAATTCCCTCCCTCAGCAAGGGATTAATCCATAGATCAACATCATCTTCCAGTCTCACATGGAACTCCTGGTTTTCAATTCTGCTCAGCTCTAGAAGGAAGTAGGATCTATGGTGAATATCTTCACATATCTTGTCTCTCCCACTCATGGCTTTGAAAATGGCTTCATCCGAAGGCAAAACCATGTCTAAGCAATCATCTGAATATAAAGAGTTCTCTGCCCAATTAGGAATATAAGCTTCTTCTGACTCCTCTGAGATTGTAGAAGGATTCGAGATCGGATTAGCAGTGGTGTTGACGATAGCTTGGTAATCCACTTCTAATGCTGATAAGGGCACATGAGGTTCATGACGAGTGGGAAGGACCCAAGGACTAGTTCTATTGACAACCATCATGATAGCCTTACCCACACTCGTAGAACATGGATAAATTATTGGATCTAGGATATCAAATGTGCCCATTAACGATGAATAAATTCCTACCGCCAATCTCTCTATAGCTCATTTGACCTGATCAACAAATGGTACCATGGAATCATCCGTTTCCAAGTGGTCCCTTCGAGTGAAATTGAGTTGGTCCACAGTAACCAAATTTCCTTCATGTGGAAAAACCAGTACTCGAAGAACAACTGAGAAAATCGTGCACATAGCATAACTCTAGCTTCTCCCCATAAGCAAGTTATAGTCCAAAGGAGCATCAATCACCTCCACTTCAATAGACACTGCTTTCCCTGCCAACTTAATCTCAAAATCCGGTCCGATACCATGAGGGTGGAAAGACCTCCCATCGAAAGCAATAAGCAAGATGTTTGACAGAACTAGTTCCAAGGAACCTAAATTCTTCCAACAAGAAAGAGACATAACACATGTGGAAGCACCCCTGTCCACAACTTAATGCCCAGTGGTCTTACCACCATGAATGACATCTACTGAAAAGGCCACATGATATTATAGGCACATCTTAACATCTTATAGATTAAACTTTGCCATCAAACTCGAAAAATCCATGCTTCCTAAAGCTGCTAAAAGGGAATCCCGCTCAGTGGGACAACTCTGAAGCACTTCCAACATGGACATCGCACAAGGGGTTTGGGAAAAATATTCCACCACATAGTAGTTAGAAGTAGAGTTATATTTTTGGTTGTGAAATGGCTTTTTAAAGATATCTTTTGGTATTTTGGGCATTGGATCAGTAGGTATCTCGATTGTGAGAGGGTTAGAGGTTTCACCAATAGACTTACCCTTCTCAGGAGCCTCCATCTCATAATTTTTATTTCTCATTTAGAGAAAGGTACTAGATCGTACAATGTTGATATAATTTTGGTCAGGTGGGGCACTAGAAGTTCCCCCAGCTACATTAGAAAAAAAAGTTGCATTCTATCCTTGGGAAAATGGATCCTTCAAGACAACTGGTTGTTGGGTTTTGAGTAGCTTCTGAGATTGATCAATGAGAGGGAATTGATGAGTTAAGTGATCTCCCTGGCACAAATTACAAGGAAATTTCACCTTATTCTTATCCTTCTTTCCCCAATCAGCATTGTTTGTGGGTTTAGGCTTGTTTTGATTTCCCTCACCTTTCTTCCCTTTCTTATTTTTCCCACTGGGTTGTTGATTTCCCTTTTTGGAGGATTGTGAAAAAACATCTGCATTATGGGGTGAGGGGGAATCCTTTTCTATCTCCACTGTAGACTTCTTGATGGAAAACTCATGGAGTTTCTTGGCCAATGACTCTACAGTGAGAGAATTCACTGAGCCAACCACACCATCGGCATGGGGTCTAGGCCTAGGTTTCTTGAAACTATGGGTAGACCGCGGTGCCTCAGGTATGATTTCATATAATATCCCAGACTGAGCATATATAAAATCCATCTGCTGGTGTTGTGGATTTATGTAGGAACGCCACAGAATACATAAATAACCATAGAAACAAATATGCAACAGAAATAACACTTCATTTCATTAATCAATAAATGAAACTTGTTTACATATACAATGGAAATAAACTAGCTAGAGTGGCTTGTTCCATGCAGAGGCATGTAGCCACCACATCTCTTCTCTATTGGTGGCTTGTTCCATGCAGTTGGGGCTTAACTCTGTTGGTGTGAGTTGTTCTGCCACATCTGATGTGTCTAGTAGAGGTGGAAAGTAGGGCTGAAGGCGGTCCACATTGAACACTGGGTGCAGACCAAGGAATGGTGGAATATTGAGCTCAAAGGCATTGTCCCTGATAACCTTGGTGATGGTGTATGGCCCATATCGGAGTGGGAAAAGCTTGCAGTGGGGTCCAGCGAGGCACTCCACTTGCAAATGTAGCCACACTTTGTCACCCACTTGGAAGTTGTGTTGCACCCGATGCTGATCATGTCGTTGCTTATACTTTGCATTGGATCTATCCAATATGTCATGGACCTATTGGTGAATGTGTTGAATGTGCTCAATGAAGTTGTTTTCCTTGGAAACTTCAGACTGGATATGAGCTGAATCAACCTGAGTAGCTGCAAATGGCATGGCTACGTCAATGCGACATAGTGGCTGGAATCCCAAGCCCACCTAAAAGGGGATATGGTTGGTTGAGCTATGGTGGGCTCGATTATAGATGTGTTGTACATAGGGGAGGCTCTCATCCCATGTGCATGGATGATTTGAGTTGTACATGTACAAAATGTGTACGATCATCCTGTTGACAACCTCTGTCTGGCCATCAGTTTGGGGATGGAAAGCTATGGACTTTGTGAGCTTGGTGTTTAGCATTGACCATAGGATAGACTAGAATGTACTAAGGAACCTGCTGTCTCGGTCTGAGATTATAGAATATGGTATCCCAAAATGTACCCACACTCGTTCAAAGAAGAGTTTAGCAGTGGATTCTACTGTGATATTCTTCTTGCAGGCCGCCATTATGGCCATCTTTGAGAAACTGTCAACGACAACAAACAAATAGTCGTTGTTGTGCTTAGTAGAATGAAGGCCTAACATGTAATCCATGGAGATGGATTCCCAAGGTCGACTAGGGGTAGGAAACGGAGTATAAAGGCCTTACTTCTTGATGGATGGTTTGGAAATGGCGCAGGCAGTGCAGGATCAGATGTACTTCCTGACTTCCTGTCAAAGGTTCAGCCAATAGAAATAATTCTACAGTACTGCCACTATTTTCTCGACCCCAAAATACCCAACGACCTAACTATAGTGCGCTTCCCAAATCATCTTCTCACACTCGCTTGAAGGAACACAAAGGTGTCCCATGTGACACAATAGTAAATCTTGGAGTTGAAATTTTGGAACTTGGTTTCCCTTCAAGAGCATCTAGTATGTGTGGCTGAATTCTGGATCGCTCTTATAGAGAAGCGGCCAATCATAAGTCTCGTGCCCACAAAAGTTGAGCACGGTTGTTATCGCCACGATCGGTGGTCGGCTGAGGAAGTCTACAACATTATTGGTGCTTCCCTTCTTGTACTTGATGTTCAAATGAAACTATTGTAGAAATGTGGACCACTTCTGATGGCGATTGTTCTGTAACTTTCCTTGTGTCTACATGAAATGCAGGGGTCAATGGTCTGTGTGGATGATCATTTCCTTCCCCAAAATGTAATGCTTCCATTGTTGGCAATCCTGTACAATGGAATACATCTCTTTGTCATAAGTGGGATATTTGTGGACAGTGTCAGACCATGTCTCACTGTGATATGCCACTGGATGCCCTTGTTGAGTAAGGACTGCCCCAATAGCATAGTCAGAGGCATCTGTCTCGATCTCAAATGGTTGTTGCAAGTCTAGTAATGTGAGCACTGGGGCACAGCATAGGCGATGTTTCAATTCTACAAACACCTTATGTTGAGTTTTTGACCAAAATAATTTTGCTTTCGCTCCTCCCTTGGTGACTTGACTCAAGGGCCAAGTGATATGAGAGAATCCCAACACGAACCTGCGATAGAAATTGGTAAGGCCTAGAAATCTGTGAAGCTCTGTTAGAGTAGTTAGGGCTGGCCATTCCAAAATGACTTGGATCTTGGTTGGATCCACGTGTACCCCATAGTCATCAATAATGTATCCCAAATACTAAACTTGGGTCATGCCAAAAGTGCACTTGTCCAAATTGGCACACAACTTGTGCTGCCGCAATGTTTGGAGGACCTGTTGGATGTGGTGGAGGTGCTCTTCCCAAGTCTGGCTGAATACCAAGATGTAATTCAAGTACACTACTACAAATGAGTTGGTGAATGGCCATAATATGCTTTCCATTAGTCTCATGAAGGTTGGAGGAGCATTTGTCAGCCCAAAAGGAATGACCAACCATTCAAAAAGGCCCTCCTTATCTTTGAAGGCAGTCTTCCACACATTGGTCTGTTTGATCAGTACCAGGTGATACCTAAACTTTAAGTTGATCTTGCTAAAATATTTTTCCCCTTTAAGCTAGTCCAGGAGGTCATCAATCCATGGGATTGGGTACATATTCCGGACAATGATCTTGTTCAGCGCCCGATAGTTAATACAGAGTCTCCAAGTCCCATCCTTCTTCTGTACCAACATGATCGGGATCCCACAGGGCAATGAACTTGGCCGGATGTGACCCTTCTATAGTAGCTCCTGAATTTGCCTCTTGATTTCATCATTTTCTAGAACACAATGGCAATAGATTGGTCCATTAGGCAGTGGTGCACCTGAGGTCAGACCGATGGGGTGCTTGACCTGAAAGTGGAGATGCAACCATGTAGGTGAGGTGAATATGTCTCGGTACTCCTCCATGACCTTGTCCATTTGTTGTTGTCACACGGAGGGGCCCTGTCTTGAGGTTGTGGAAATTATCTTCTTCTCGCCCTGAGGGCGAATCATCAAGAGAACAAACTTCCTAGTTTTGGAAATGAGCTTACTGCATTGTTTGGAAGTAACCAAAGAGATAGCGGCAAGGGGTGGTACCTCTGGTATTCTATACAAATTATTTCTGAACGTAATAATAACAATGCAAGTCTAGGACTCATACACAACATGTCTCTTCCATAAGTATGGTTGACCTAATAATACATCACAAACATCAAGAGGAGCAATATCACATAATACCTCATCGATGAAGGGCTTGAAGCTATAGGGAAGTCAGCACTGCTGGCTAACGCGGAGATCTCGTCCTTGGTGAAGCCACCTGATGGTGTACGACTGCGGGTGTGCTCTGCTTGGAAAACCCAACTTCTTCATGACCTCTGCTGAAATCAGGTCATGGGAACAACCTCAACTGAACGGTGTCATTGTTCAGTGAGTTGGAAGAGCACCATAAATGAAAAGTGGTGATATGGGCCCCTGGATATTCACTAGTTTTTCCCTCAAACTTGGGAATGTCTGAGGGTAATATTGTTGGAACAGGTGGCCATGTGGCACTATGTTTCACCAGTTCATTCATCAACTTAGACAAATCTGGCAAGTTTAGAATTGTCAGGAATAGAATTTTAGGCCTAATTGGAGCCTGAAAAGCATGAGTTTGGGAGGTAGAAGGACCTACCCTCTAGTTCCCAAAAGTAAAGGTGGGTTTTCCCTCAGTTGCTGGTTGTGAAGTAGTTGGACTACTTTGAAATGGATTCCACCCATAATCCAGTGGATTATTTATGTGTGGTGTAGTATAAGTGGTTTGAACCCCTTGAGACAAAACCGAAGTCTAAAAGACCATAGCAAGTATCCCTCCACTAAATAACAAAAAGGGAGAGCTCATAAACGGGGCCAAAACCGAAGTTTGGAAACATTGACCATAAGTATTTGTATTTCCAAACTTCATCCCCACATATGCAGGTGTAGCGCCTACATAAGGAGTGGATGGGGGAATGTGCCCCCCATTCCATGAGAATCCCTAGACAAATGAAGAGGATACAACATGACCACTCTGAGCAGTATGCATAAAAGAGGGTGGAGTAAAAGGTGCACTAGGAATCCTAGTGAAAACCCCACTGGAAGGACCTGCTACATTCGAGGAAGTTGTTGGTTTAAACACCCGACTACTTGGTGATAAATGTGTAGTAGATGCACTTGGTATAGGAGTACCAACTAGGGGAGGTGGCATTCCTATAGCCAACACAACTAAAGTGGGGGTGGACATACCCTCCACAGAGCTTTCCATAATGCTGCTCATAGGAACACCGATCACAAGTGAAGTGAATGGAAGAACTTGGATGATCAGAAGATCGTTTAAGTCAGTAAGAGGGGGGTTAAAGTTCCTTGCGAACTCGTCAGCCTACAAGTCTTCAATCTCGACTACAGTTGTATCAACCTGATTAGTCATAAGTTCCAGCTCATCTGGAACTTTTCTTACTCCTACCGGTTTGAAATAACCACTAGTATCTAATCGCCTCCTTTGAGGGGGTGGTGGAGGATCCACTGTAAAAGCTGGAGGAAGGTTTTGCAACCTTCTTGACCTTCTGCGAGGTTGGTCCTCTGATCTGGAGGATTATTCATCTTTAATTTACACTGATCCAATATGGTACAATAGTTATTAATCTATGGTTCAAAGAACATAACACATGTATGTTCCACACATATGATAAACATAGTGGTGACATATCGCACTTGCTGTGACATACTTATCACTGCTGCGACAGACTTAGCTGCGACAAACTTATCACTTGCTGTGACAGACTTTGCTGCGACAGACTTATCACACTGTTGTGACAGACTTAGCTACGACAGACTTATCACTTGCTGTGACAGACTTTGCTGTGATACACTTATCACACTGCTGTGACAGACTTAGCTACGACATACTTATCGCACTTGCTGCGATATCACAAAGTTAGTGGTGACATCAAATGGTTATGTTACGTGTGACGCTATGGTATGGTGCAACATATGTGCGTAACGGTCATTGCAACGTGTTGTGAGTCAACATGTGCGTGGAGTTAGTTGAAACATTTTGGAGATGATGGAATCGAATCGGTTACTTATCCCTCCTGCTAAATGCTTAAATAGGGGATTCTGGCCACAGGGAAGTGGGGGAGAGAGGACTCAGTTCGTTCAAAGCGTATTACATCGTTTCTCTGTTATGCGAAGCTTGGAGAGTTTGCTGTAAATTGTTTCGATGCTCACTAGTACAAAAGCGCGGATTTTTCCACGGAGGTTTTCCACGTTTCTTACTTTTTGGTGTAAAATCCGATGTAACAGGAACAACGCGTCGATGTATCCACACCTAGCCATCGTTGTATCCATGCCTGGACTCTTAGACGTCTCTGTATCCACGCCTAAACTCTTGGACGTCGCTATATCCATGCCTGACCATCTCTATAGCGACGGCACCGTCTTTTGTTGACTTTTTACTAAAGAAAATCAAAATCTTTGGAAAATAAACTAGAGTCAACAAGCCATGGGGTATGTATACATAAATAAATTAACATCAAGGAAGGTATTGAAATTAAGGGGTAGGAGAATGTAACACTCATGTTAAAGCCCCCATATTGTAATATAATTGTAAATTTGATATGGATGAGGGCCAAGTATATGTAATTGCAACTAAACAATTAGTAATAAAATATGAAGCTAGCTACAAACAGGGAGAGAACATTGAGAAGAGATGGAGGACTATAAATTCATGAGAGGGGAAGGTGTGTGAGACGAGAATAGAGTGTTGGTGTCATGACATTGTAGCTTAACCATGTCTTGGACCCTAAAAATATTCTCTAAGTCTTAACTTTTTCCTAGGACCTTGGTTATGGGGATTAACATCCTCAAACATTCAATTTAGAATGTGAAATGATTTACAAAGGATTGATGCTTATAAACCAACGTCAACATTTTATTTTACAATAAGACTGATAGGGCCTTGGACATGATGTCTTGTACCCAACATGAGGGGATTGCCAAAGTACATGCTAAAGCTCCCAATAGGCATTGGAGGAAAATAAAACTATTAGACCCTATATGAAGCTTCTAAGGACCAAGGTCCATGAATAAGGACACAAACCATACAACATGGTATGTGTTGGACATCATTGTCCTCGTAGTGGTATGAGAGTGTTAATATGAGGTTTTGTGCACTATGAATGAGTCTCAAACCATGGTTGGGAGAGAAATTGATGCATTTATGCTCTAAATTATGACTAGTAAGCTAATAGGCCATGATAAAGGCCTCAAACCACAAAATATATGATTTAAAAAGTATGTATAAATATGCTGTTTAGTATAACTCTGTCTTCAAAATGAGGGGGTTGGCAACCTCGACATAGAGGAACCCCGATATGCATGAGGCTTTTCTACTCTATAATTAAAATATTTGACATATTGAACATAAGTTGTCAGTAATGGGATCCAATTTCAACATGGTGTTAGGTAATTTACAAAACGACGGAAACCAAACATCATCCCTAATGCAAAAGCTCCAATTACATTCCACTATGAGTCATATTGATCATTCTTCCTTAAGAAGTTTGGCCATTAACAAACTTTACCATTATTGACAATTATGTAGGCACTTTCATCTCCATGGCTTCGAAAACTAATCATTATACTTCCATTTCATATGCAAGGTTTGCATTTATGCATATTTGAGCATAGTCTTCTTGACCACATTGTGTTTGCATGTGACCATTAAAGTTGGACTACAAACTTGTTGCTTTTTAATGAATACATTTCTTTGAGCATGGTCATATGTGGTGGTAAAAAATCATATTCAACAACAAAAGGAAAGCTTAGAATCCCTCTTGGACCTACAACTAAAACACCATTGGGTAAATCCAACAAAGGCTTCTTACGATCTTGAGCCTACACCTTCAAAAATTGTAACTCCATTAGTGCTAGAGGGTAGTGGATGAGTCATTATTATTGCCACATCTCAGGAACCATCTCCCCTCCCATTGATTTCCATGCACAAAAGTCTAATTGAATCGAGAAAGAGGAGACATGAATCCGAATCTCGAGGTCACCAAGAAAGGGAACGAGCTTTATTGTCCTCGATGGATGTAAGAAAGAAATTGATGACGATAAAAAATCAAACAATGCTACAACTAGACAAAAGTTAAAAAAATACAAAGAAAAACAAATAAATGAATTAGTATAATCTATATATTCAAATGCATGGTCATATTGCAATTCATACAAAGATTGTACTTGTGTATACAAGGTTCTCCCATAATTTATATAGTTATTATTTCCCAACATAAACATTATCCATAACTTTATCAATGGATAGGATAACCCTAATAAAACACACTTTTAGTTGAAGGATGAACCAACCACCAAACATGCATCACATTATGGCGCCAATCTCTACTTGATTTCTAGTAGTCTTGTTGGGGAAGGGCGAAATTCTATATTTCGGAATTTCGATCGACTTTTTCTGCTGCGGATCGAGGTCGGCGTGTAGTTTTTGTTACAGTTTGTGAAAAGCTAGTTTCCAAGATCCCGGATCGAGTATCTTCAAGGGTATTTTATTTAGGTTTGGGGGCGAATCTGAAATCGACCTAGGGCCAAATGGGTTTTCCGATGGTGGGTAGATCCATACAGATGAGTATAGCTAGCATCCTGTTTATTGTTATTTTGTCATTTGCTAATGTCTGTAATGGGTTTTATTTACCTGGAAGCTATTTGCACACATACCCTAAAGGTGGAGAATTGACTGTGAAGGTGAACTCTCTGACATCAATAGAGACTGAGCTGCCCTTTAGCTATTACAGTCTACCCTACTGTCAACCTTCCAAAGGGCCCAAAAAAAAGTGCAGAGAATTTGGGTGAGCTTCTCATGGGTGACCAGATCGAGTCCTCCCCTTATATATTTCATATGAATATGAACGAGTATGTTTATCTTTGCAATACTAAGCCCTTAAATGAACAGCAAGTAAAGGTCTTGAAGAAAAGGATTGATGATCTTTACCAAGTCAATCTGATTCTTGACAATCTCTCAGTCATGAGATACACTCAACAGAATGACATAGTGATTAAATGGACGGGGTTCCCCGTGGGTTGTTATGACCAAGATAAGAACTACTACATAATAAATCACCTAAAATTTAAGGTGTTGGTCCATGAGTATGAGGATTCCACGTTCAATTCTTCCCTGGAATGGTGTTTTTAATCCTTACCATATTGAACTTTATTTTGTGGGGCAGTCACAGCACCGGAGCTATCCCTATTTCCCTTTTCTTCATCCTTTTGTCCCTCTGGTTCTGCATCTCTGTGCCTCTTACACTTCTAGGTGGATTTATTGGGACCATAGATGAAGCCATACAATATCCAGTAAGAACTAACCAGATCCCTAGGGAAATCCTATCCAGAAAATATCCGTCATGGCTCCTTGTCCTGGGAGAAGGTACCTTGCCTTTCGGGACCCTTTTCATTGAGCTCTTCTTCATCATGTCTAGCATCTGGCTAGGAAGGTTCTACTATGTTTTTGGGTTCCTATTTGTTGTGCTTGTCCTACTTGTTATTGTGTGTGCTGAGGTCTCCGTGGTTCTCACGTACATGAACCTCTGTGTGGAGGATTGGCAGTGGTGGTGGAAGTCATTCTTTGCATCTGACTCAGTTGCTCTCTATGTTTTCCTATATGCAATCAACTATCTGGTTTTTGATCTTCGCAGCTTAAGTGGCCCAGTTTCTGCAGTGCTTTATCTTGGGTACTCCTTGATAATGGTGCTTGCAATAATGCTTTCCACTGGTACCATTGGCTTCTTGACATCATTCTACTTTGTTCACTACCTCTTCTCTTCTGTCAAGATTGATTGAGCCCAATCTTGCTGTAGTGCTTGGAGAGAGTTGCGTGGAAGGAGATCTTGTGTGGGACATTGCAGGTTTTCTCTTATTTGAATTAATTTGATGAAATTATCAACTATAAAAGGAGAATTGCAAGAGAGGATACTGTGCTTGGAACCTCAAGAAGGCCTTTCCTTGAAATATTTGTATTGGGATTCAATTTATTTTCTCTTTTCTTGAGTATTTCAGATAGATATAGGTATGTTTTGAATATATCCTTACATCTTACATTGAAGGTAGCACTGTTCTATCCTCTTCTGTATCTAGTGGTTGGATAATTATTCTTCAGTATCATATAACTGATATCTAGGTTTAGGTGTTTGTAGGTAGAGGTATTTTCAGGATATTCCCTCACATAAAAAAGATCGATCAGGAATTGTCATTTTTAAATTGATGATATCGGATGATTAGAGAAATAGATGCATAGCACAGTACTCTGTTTTTATGTCTTTAGTCTCCATCGAGGAGGAATCAATTAGTGTAGAAGAAGACAATACTCTATTGCTTAGTCAAATGTTGAGGCTAAATGTTCTTGTCCCACGTCAATAATGAAAGGAGAGTAGCTCCAAAAATAGCTCCATATATGGATTTCTTTTATAATCTTCATTCATGGTTTTGTACATATTCCATTAATTGTAATAAACAAAATTAGACACTGTTAGTATGGAGTATTTTTTATCCTTGCTTATAATAGATTAATAAAAGCAGACCAAAAATTTCATAGCTTCCAAACCCACAACATTTCTAGGGGAATCTCTTCCTTTAAAGTTATATTATTTGTTATAGACTGTACAATTTCCTACCTTGTAAGATAGCCTACAACTTAAGTAAAATGCCATGATAGGAAGGCAGAAAATGGGTTTGGTAAAGCATCAACCATCTCTTTCACAGTCAATAGTTATTAACAACATTATTTATCTAGAATTTACTGAATTCAGAAGGGTGGTGTCCTCTAACTCTTAAATGCACTATTGAAACCTGAAGCTGGAAAAGTGATATATATTGATCTATAAACTCACAAAAATATAATCGTACCTTTCTCAAATTTGGGGACGAAAAGTTATCTAGAAAAACTTTAATATTAATCGTCGATTGAATTGTAAACATTAGTAATGTAACCTACTCCTAGAAATCAAATAAACTAGTAAGCCAAGAACAAGACAATAGGAGAGTTATACATACTAGACTTTCAAGAGGATCACTCTCTCGAGAAACAATTTGCTGCAAGCACAAAATTGCAAGGGATGTAGCCACAATTGGATCTGCAGTGATGTGTGGCATAGCTGCATGTCCACCTTTTCCTTCTATAACAGCTTCAAAAATGGCTGACGCAGTCATAATTGGCCCTGGGGTCGATTCTATTGTCCTAGTTGATGGACTAGGCATAAGATGCATTGCAAATATGGCTTCCGCATCTCCAAGTGCACCTTCATGAATCATGTGAGCAGCAACTACACCTCCTTCTTCAGCAGGCTGAAAAATAAGTCTTACAGTGCCCTTCAAAATTTCATGGTAAAGCAAAGAAAGATTAGCCTTAGCCAAAGGGGCAGTTGTATTAAGCAAGAAACCATATGAAATGAAATGACACAAAACTACAACCAAATAGATTTAAATTATATATAAGAAATTAAAGCATCAGATTAAGTAGGTCTAATATATGAATTACATTATGGCCGTAATAAAAGGCTTATAGTCTAGGTAAAATTTAAATTTTATTTAAGAAAACAAATTGTAAATATAATTTGTTGAAAGTTGAATGTTTGAAATATTTATCACTTGCATCTGGTTTATTGCATTAACATACGACACCAAAATCTAAATATACAGGCCTGCAAAACACCTGGAGTTTATCTTTATGTTTCTGAAGCAATTTTGCAGCTCCAAGAAGCATAGTGACATGTGCATCATGCCCACAAGCATGCATTTTGCCAATATTCACCCTCTTGTGCTCCCAATCCACGAGCTCCTTCACATCACAAGTAAAATCACTGAATTGGTAAAGACAAATTAAACAAGCAGGAACAAAGAGTAGTAAAAACATAAATAGGACACTGATAAAAGAAGAATAATGAAACCAAACATAATTTGAACATTGTAATCATCAAGTTGTGGGATTGAGGCATATCTGTTTATCATACAAGCTTGCCTCAAGCCATATGTACCTTACGTTCCTTGTTAGAGATGCTTGGGACTGGATGCAAGTTAAAGTGACCTTTGGTAGATTTGTAAATGTTATTTATAAACCCCAGTTTGCTACTGAAAAGGATTTTGAGAGAAAGAAAGCAGCTATCTCCAGAAAATCCCCTTGGTATAAGTTCTGAAATTTCTTTAGAGGGCACAAACCTCACCCTGAGCCACATTTCATTATCAAGTTTGATGTATTGTTTTACCTTAAGAGTATTCATGAGTTTATTCCTAAAAATTGCGAGGAAACTTATTCTGTTCTCTGGAGTATGGGTTGTGCAGTCAAGTTCACCCTTGCAAATGAGATTGTTTGGGAGGTGGTAATAACCAGCTGAATGGAGTTTTGCGTCTCTCAGGTGCCAGTCACCTGATTTTTATCTTGAGGCTGTCAGGTACATGCTTAGAATTTAGCACAGGGTTGCAAGTTCCTTGTGCCAACTTGGTTCCTTGCTAATACTGATGGCCTATAAATCCAGGTCTGTGTGGGGGCATCCATCTCCTAGTATGATGCCTCATTCCTTCTTGACTGAAACATTATTTTTCTCGTAGCACTTGAAAATCTATGTGATGTTGGGTGTTGATTCAAACCCTTACTCTACAGCAGGCCCTAAAGGGAAGCCACAATTTATAGATACTTTAATTACTAGATGTCACTCTCACTGGGTCTCAAAGGCTCAAACTCTAGTCTGTTTGCTTGTTACCAGTTATCGAGGAACTATACCTTAGCCTTCCATGCCTTTTTATGAGGCTATGATTAATTCCTTTTATCTGCTAACCCTGATATGGGGCCACTGCTTGATGCAGGACAGTCGTGGCTGAGCCCAAAAATAAAAGAACTTCACACACACATTGAGCAGGGATACAAAGTGCAGATTCAAATAAAAATGATATTATCTTGATAACCAACCCCTTTCCATTAGAGGAAATTTGGGGTCTAAAATGGGCCTCCTAAGCAAAATAATAAAATAATAGTTAAAATAATAAAATAATACTTATTAATTTTGGAGGAAGAATGAAAAAAACTACTTTTTGTGTTCGTATTTTCGACATATCTCACTATGTATTTACTCAAATTCTGAGCGGGAGAGCTCATTGGATGCGGAATTCATTCTGCATCCAACGAGTACCCACACTGCATACTTTTGACAGACCCCGCTACACCGAAAACAAGAAATACCTAAAAAATGTGATGATGATGTCATCATCACGTTTTTTCAGGTATTTCTTGTTTTCGGGGTAGCGGGGTCCGTCAAAAGTATGCAGTGTGGGTACTCGTTGGATGCAGAATGAAATTTCGCATCCAACGAGCTCTCCTTCTTGAAATTTGAGTAAAAAGACATGGAGATATGTCACTCAAATTCTGAGCGGGAGAGCTCATTGGATGCAGAATGAAATTTCGCATCCAACGAGCTCTCCTTCTTGAAATTTGAGTAAAAAGACATGGAGATATGTCGAAAATACGAACAAAAAAAGTAGTTTTCTTTTATGACAAATATGTCAATTCAACCATTATGGTTGACTCATTTTATTGAAATTCTATTGGTTCTTGAATTCCACCTCACAAAATTTGTTGTTGGCGCATTTTCTTATAAGGCCCATTTTAGACCCCAAATTTCCTCTAATGCTTCACACTATGCTCTTTGTATAATGTTTGAAGCTAAGAGAGTATATCTAGAATGATATTTGCCAGCTGTGATGGCTCCCCTGTATGGCCAAAATGAACATTATGGCACAGAAACCATATGAAATGAAATGACACAAAACTACAACCAAACAGATTTAAATTATATATAAGAAATTAAAGCATCAGATTAAGTAGATCTAATATATGAATTATAGTATGGCCATAATAAAAGGCTTATAGTCTAGGTAAAATTTAAATTTTATTTAAGAAAACAAATTGTAAATATAATTTGTTGAAAGTTGAATGTTTGAAAATACCTACAGCTGATTGAGGATCAAATAATAAACTTGTGACATGAATCGTGAACAGTGGAAGCATTACTTGGGAGAAGGTTAAGGATCTGAAAACAAGCCATTGCTATATAGCACAAGATTACCATTCGGAGTTGGATATCTTTCAGGTAGTGTTAACTGGAATTATTCAAGGTTTTGTTTGTTTTCTTACACGAAAATAGCATAGTTCATAAGCCAAATGCCTGTTTGTGAATAATGTATCTGTTTAAATTTTCTCATTAGAAGGATTTTAGTTTGAACATTGCAGAGAGATAGCTAGTTTTATATTAGCTAATTGTTTTCAATTCACGATTGTCAATCTTTTCGTGAATGATCTCTTCATTTATCAATGGTTTTGACCTTTTAATATGTTTTGCTTGAAGTTCTATCCTGTATTTTTCCCTGTGGAGAATCATGCGCCAAAGAATCAACATCAGTCTTGAAATTAGCAAAGACCAGCAAACCAATTGTCTGCGGTTAAGTTCCACTGGAGGACAACTGACATTGCTGAGGGTAGAAAAAATATTCTCTGCCATTTTGATTTTTTCAATTGCATTTGAAGAATGAAAAGCCATGAGAAGAACTTCCAAATGAAATAGGGATGGAAGACTTGCAAATGTGTATTATTCATATAGTTTGAGGCTGTTATAAGAATGTACAATGTAATCTGGCATTTGTAAGTTGTCTAGCAAATGTACTTGTGTTCAAGATCTGCTTCTTGTTTTTGTCAACACCAAATGCTTTTCTGATGGAGTTTTGGCTGCTTTTATTTACCAGGATTCCTCTGTTTTGGCTCAACTGGGTTTGCCAGATATGCGATTGCCAATACTATATACAATGTCATGGCCTGAAAGAATATCATGCTCAGAGATAACCTGGCCACAGCTTGATCTTTACAAGTATGTATTCTTACTAATAAGATGGTTTGCTTGTATTTCTGATTAGAATGGAAAGGACTAGTTATGAGAAACTCTTTTTCTGGAAATTTGAATTGTTAATGATTTAACATAGTTACAATTCTCTTCTATTGTCTCTTTTGCTGAGTGGCCTGTAAATCTGTACACACATACTGACTTTGTTATTGAAGTTGTTTTAGTAAGTTATGAGAGCTTGAGTCTAGAGTAAGGAATCGAGATTTTGGTGTTGACTTTGTTATTGAAGTTGTTTTAGTGAGCAAAGGGGCATAAATGCAAAGACCAAGTCAGCAGTCTTGGATGCAAAATCTTGTTGTGGCATAGGCATGTGCATGTGAGGGGGGTATACCTTGCTTCCTAGTAATATATGTAGTGTTACAACATGATTTAGCACTTGAGTGGGAAAGTCCCAACCCACAAGTGCTACTAAGGAGTAACACTAGAAGAAATTACCACTGTCACCTTAGTGCTGACTTCCCTCACTTTTGACTTGCTCTCAAGGTGACAGGGGACTTCTCTAAACGTTGACTAATTTCGTAGATGAACAGAGATCTGAGGGGGTTGATGTTAACTTAGCTTAGTTTGAACATGTATTGCAGATGTAAATATCCCAAAGGAAATTGTTTGAATAAAATAAAATTATAAATGTAAGGATTCTGAAATGCAACAAACACCTGGAAATAAATTCCAGGATGTTAGTAGTGACTAACAACCCAAGTACTTGTCTTAAAATAAGAGTGAGAATTCTAGATACCATGACACCTCCTCGCTCACCATGTTAGTAGATTTTGAAGTCATTTTTAGAGAACATTGTAGCCTTGAGCATTCAAAATTGAGTAAAACAATTATTCATTGGGGATCATCTTGCAAATTACAGTAAAAGTATGTAGGTCACTGCCATGATTGTCACATCTACTATACATGAATCAGATATTTAAAAATCTTTGAGTTCAATATGAAAGTTCATATCACTTGAGTATACCTTGTACATGTGTAACATTCCATATGCAATTGTAGACAAGTATCTATCATGTCCAATTTCTGCTTATGGCTCTGATGACCTATTTTGCCCAGGTGCTATTTGCACGTATTGACAGGAAACACTTGTTAAAGTAACAAAGGTTGTAGGAACATTTATGATAATGGTTAATATTAAGTTTGCAGTAGACATTATAGAACCCCAATGCCATAATTAAAACTTTAGTGATTAGGAAAGTGTCATTGTTGGACTTTCTAGTCTTTTTTAAAATGACAGTTAGTACATTGTGGACTTAACTGTTTTCTATTTGGGATTTTAACCAAATTTGGGTGAGGCACTAGACATGATGATGTTTCATGCGAAGTCTCGACTATAGTGTGAAGAGAAATTCCAAATACACTGGATTTACAACTAACGATATAGGTACAACACAAACAACGTTAAATTTACAAAGCAACTTATGCAGAGCGAAAAGAGGAGTATCAGCGACAAACTACAAGGATGCCAGTGACTGAAATGAAAAAATGGATTTACAAGGCAGCTGATACAGTTCAACACATGATTTTTTCCATTTTGCTGTTAGTGTTCTTCAGCTGCCATATTCCTTGGGGCAGAGCCAGATCTTGCAATTGATGATCTAATTTTGTCTCCACTGAAGGTAGATAAGATAAGATAGTTCAACTCTAGATAGGTCAAAGGAATGCGAGTGCAACTCCTATAAGAGCTTATCTAACGTGTAAGGTCAAATATCAACAAATTTAGTCCACTCATGGATATGGTGCTTGACATTCAGTCAAAGCCTATTGAATTTCCTTGTGCAAACAACAAGGGTTATTGAAGTCTCAGACTTGAAATTCATTTCTTATCAGTAAATATTTTTGATTTAGATTAGTTGATACACTTGCATAAATCCTTTATTGTGGCTTCCATGTTTAAGCTTCACACTTTTGGTCTGTTTCTTTTGTTACTTTGGTTTTGCATATAAAATTGTCCATGCCTTATCCTTTTGATCCCACTGCAGTTATGCCCACTGGAATCATTTAATTATTAGACAAATAAATACAACCATATCTAGCACCGGGTGAGGAAAGAACTATGAAACAAGAGACGAGGAGAAGGGGATCATTATTACATGTTACTACTAAATTTTATTGATATCATAGCTTTAATGTCCCCATTCCACTATTTCATATGGATTTGGACACCAGAGATGCAAAATAGCAAAACAACAAATTGGAAGCCATCATTGAAGCAAAGAGATATAAAACAATTGCGTTGTCCACTCCTCTCGTTAGCCTTCACAAGGGTTAAACAATGTTTCTCTATCTAATTAAATTATCACTGTAAATTAATTAAAGGGATTAGAGGTACACCTTGAGTTTTCCTTTGAAAACAACTCTAGGAAATGTTTACCCATCACACATCCCTCGCAAACAACACTAGGAGAGTTGATATGGGAAACCCTTAGCTATGTGAAGATGACTCATGTATTTCAAGGACCATAATAGGTGTAACGAATATGAAAGTGCCATAACCTGTTTACATCATTAACATTGGCCAACATTGCATTGAATTAGTATTGTACTGCATGGAGCTGAACACAAGTCCACTAAACTATAAAAAATACACCAAACATCACCCTACTCTTTGACTACATGCCATTTGCAAAATATAGACCTATTAATAAATAGACATGCGAAATTATGTTTCTGTAGCTCATGCCAAATGATGGTTCTGTAGCTGTTGTTGTTTGAACTACTGAACAATGGGCCTGAATAAAATATATCCATCTACGGTAAGCTTAGTCAAGAAAAGGGTGTCAATGATGATAAAAGTTGTTCAGGTTAATGCTACAATGAGAAAGGGTGCAAGCTGTAATGGCTAAAGACTTTGTATTTTCAAATCATATTCCTAACAGATCTCTTTCTTGTCCATGGAAGGATTTCAAAGTTGGATAAATATTATTCTAAATTCTTATTGAATGAAATGATAGATAATTGAAAATTGAAACACATGCGATATACTTTTCCCTCATTTATTGCAAGGGAGAAGTCCTATGAATTCTATACTAAATCTGGTAGATGCCAACTGTGCATATCCTATGAGATGTTGCTAAACGGTTTGCACTTACATTCCAGTATAAAGAGATGGGTGAACCCTATCCCTTATCATGTTGAGGTTTTGGATGTTCAATCATACGCTCCAAAATGAAAACTCCAGGGAGTTTGAAAATGCAACATGTGTAATCGTATCTCTCTTCATCACATTTTGCCTAGTCTTCCCATCGCAGGTATAGCATCCCCGTCGCTATTCCTGGGGTTTGCATTTTTTTTTTTTTAAACTTATACAAAGCATGGATACAGCGACGGCCAGGCATGGATACAGCGACGGCCAGGCGTGGATACAGAGACGGCAAGGCGTGGCTATAGTGACGTCTTATTCCTGGGTTTGGATTTAAAAAAAAAAACTTATACAGAGCGTGGATACAGCGACGACCAGGCATGGATATAGAGATGGACAGGCGTGGATATAGCGATGGCTTAGACATCTAACAAAATATAGAACATTGTCGCTCTTGCAACGCAAATTAGGAGTCGTCTCTATTGCGACAGAATTGTTTCCACGCAAAAAAAACACTTAGACGTGGCAATATCCACGCTTTTCCGTGGATATTGCCACGTTTTTCCGTGGCAAAATTGATCACTTGTACTAGTGGATGTTACTTGGGAAGTCGACATTCTCTGTCATACTTTGGCTTTCTTTTCCTTACGAAGGCTAATTGTAATTTGAAGAGAAAGTTCTTAAAGACTTTGTACAACATTCTGTTTACAGTTGCTGAAGTTGTTTCCAGAACCATTTTGTACCATTTTTAAGAGATTAATTGGATCGGTACCCATTGGAGAGGGACCCAGAGACATAGCCCAGTGGAGGGGGTGAACTCCATTATCAAATTCTATTTGTGACACTCTGATTCTATGCTTATTTATATATGTTTATCAGTTTGTTTTCCATCTATTTTCAGTATTTAATTTCTGTTAATGCTGTTCCATTAATTAAACTGTTGAACACATTCTTTTAACACAAACTTTTAATGCACAGAAGTTGAGGTCCGACGGATCATGTTTGGTATCAGAGCTGGTTGACTACTTGTGCAAGTTTGTGAATGCTTACCAGATCCAGGTTAAAGTATGGTGAAGGAGAATTAGTTGAAGAATATCTTGAGATTGGCTCAAGGAGAACATTCTCAAGAACCATGTATTCTCCACGAGGGGAAGAAGAAGGACATACAGAATGGAAAAAACCTGTTATTTCTGAATCTGAGTTTTTAGAGGCTTTTATGAGCATGAAAGCCATGATGGAAATTCTACTCGATGAACGAGCAGAAAGGCAGAAGAAAGAAGAAGGATCTTCATCCAAAGATGCAGAAGTGAAGAAGGAAGAAAAGGGTAAAGGAGTAGGAGGTGATGGTGATCCTCTTGATACTACTCAAAATTTCTCTTCTTCTCATGCTTCTCATTCACATAATGCTAATGCAAATTATAATATGCCTTATTTCAAATTGGATGTTAAGTTTGAGTTACCAATTTATAATGGAGATTTAGATGCTGAAAAGTTAGACAATTGGATAAAGTAGCTTGAAGTATATTGTAGGGTGCAGGGCATTAATGATGACCCTTCCAGGATTCAATTGGCCACTTTGAGAAAGAGTGGAATGGCTCTTACTTGGTGGGAGAGAAAGATTCAGTAAGATCTTCGAAAGAATGGTAAAATTATTTCAGTTTGGAATGAATTCATTGACGTATTAAGGAATCAATTTTATCCTTTAGGCCATATCCAACAATTAACCATGGGTTGGCAAATGTTTAGACAAGCTAAAGGACAAAGCATTCAAGATTATACTCATGAATTCAGAAAGAGGGCTATTTCATTGAATGTTGCATTAGATACATAGGAAACTCTTCTTAAGTACATTGGTGGCATGCATTCTTATTTCAGACATACTTTGTTGATGTTTAACCCCAGTAATTTGGATGATGTATGTGTTCAAGCTACACATTTAGAAGCCGGGGGTAAGCATGCTAATGATACTTTTGTGAAGAAATCATTTAAATTTGACAAAAAATTGAAAGGTCAAGATAAGGGGAAAAAGAAGATGGCTACTGTTAAGAAAGAGGGTGAAAATCCTACATGTTCGCATTGTCAGAAGGGACATGATGTCTCTAAGTGTTGGAAACTTCATCCAGAGTTAAGGCCAAAGAAGTACGGAGGAAACAAAGATAAAGGCAAAGCAAAATCTACTACAACAGTTATTCGAGACTTAGGATCCGACTCAGGTGATGAAACAAAGGTTACAGCTGTCAGAATCCAGGGTAAGAATAAAAGTATCTCACTTCCCATTGATGCAAAATAAAGTTCTAGTGCAAGTACAAATCTGCCATCTACTTCTAAGCAAAATGATAAAGATAGAAGTGCACTGTTTCATGTTCGTGTCATTGCAAATCACACAAATATTGATACATTGTTTGATAGTGGTTCACAAGTAAATCTGATATCATAAGAAGTGGTTAAGAAATTGCATTTAGTTACTATGCCTCATGAAAAGCCCTATCCTCTAGGTTGGGTTACTAATGGTACACGATTGCAAGTTACAAAGAAATGTGTATTGAAGTTTGCCATTACTGAAAATTTCATAGATGAGGTAGAACTAGATGTAGTACCACTTGACATTTGTGGAATTGTACTTGGGAGTCAATATTTGTATGACTGGAAAGCAGTATTTTATAGAGAGTAGAATAAGTATCATCTTTTTAAATATGGTGTAGAATATATTGTACGAGCACATAAGATAAAGACCAATCTAGCCATAGTCTCGGCAGGACAAATGAAGAGGTTTGGTAAATGCTAGTAAGAATTTTGTGTTAATGATGGTTAAGGAGAAAAATGATGAGATCTCTAAATATTTTGAAGGGTGTGACCCTAAGCATAAATCTGAACTAATTGAAATCATTTCTGAGTATGATTATTTGTTTCAAGATTCGAAAGGGCTACCACCAAAGAGGGAGATTCAGCATGAGATACATTTGCAGCAGGATGTGCCACTCCCAAACATAGCCATGTACCGGATGTCTGTAATGCAGAATGAGGAGATCAAGAAGCAGGTTCAGGAGCTGATTGAGAAGGGGGTCATCCGTCCAAGCACTTCTCTTTGTGGCTCTCCTATAGTCTTGGTTCCAAAGAAGGATGGGTCATGGAGGATGTGTATCGACTATAGGGCCCTTAACAAAATCACCATTAAAAATAGGTATCCTCTTCCTCCCATTGATGATTTGCTTGATGAATTGAAACATGCCATTTATTTTACAAAATTGGATTTGCGTAGTGGGTATCATCAAATCCGTGTTGCTGAAAATGATGCCTGGAAAACAGCATTTAAAACAAAACAAGGTTTGTATGAATGGCTTGTGATTCCTTTTGAACTCTGTAACGCACCTGATACTTTCATGCAGGTCATGAATGATGTCTTCTGACCATTCATTGATGGTTTTGTAATTGTATACTTGGATGATATCCTAGTGTTTAGCAAAACCTGGGAAGAGCATATTGTACATGTGAATAAAGTTTTAGATGTATTGAAGAGGGAGAAGCTTTATGTAAAGATGTCCAAATGTGAATTTGCTAAAACTTCTTTAATATATCTAGGCCATATTATTGGTGGAGGCCACCTACGAGTGGACCCAGCCAAGGTTGTTGTCATTGTAAACTGGCCATGGCCTAACACCGTTACTAGAATCAGAAGTTTTCTGGGTGCGGTTCAGTATTGGAGGAAATTCATTTCTGGATTTTCTTCCATTGCTGCTCCATTACATGCGTTAACAAGTGTTAAAGAAATTTTCGAGTGGGGAGGCAAGCATCAGAGAGCCTTCGACACCTTGAAGGAAAATATTAGCACAGCACCAGTTCTAACGTTGCCATATTCGCAACAGCCATTTTAGATCGAAACCGATGCTAGCGGGTTTTCCATGGGAGCAGTTTTGATGCAAGGAAGGAAGCTAGTCTGTTACCATTCAAAGACATTCTATACTGCGGAAAGTAACTATCCGACTTATGACAAAGAGTTGTATGCTTTGGTACAGGGTGTGAAGAAGTGGAAACATTATATCATGGGAAAAGAAACAGTCATACATACTGATCATCAGCCACTTCAATATTTACAATCTCAAACTAAAGTACAACAAAGTAGGCATTTAAGATGGATGGGATTCTTACAACAGTTTCATCTCGCAATTAAGTACAAAAAGGGAATTCATAACAAGGTAGCAAACATGCTATCAAGGCCACCTATGAATGCTTCAATCATTCTTCAGAACAGTTCATTAACACATGAAAGTTACATTGAACAGTATGCAGAAGATAAAGATTCTAAGAAAGTATATGCATCATTAACCCATGGTAAACAGGAAGAGAACTATTTTGTGCATGATCAGCTCTTGTATCATCTCGGTAAACTTTGTATTCCAGAGAAAGAAAGAGTGCATGTGATCCGAGAGGCACATAGTTCATTGATTGCAAGACATTTTTGGAGTAAGTAAAACATTGTCTATATTACAGAATCATTGTTATTGGCCTCAGATGCAAGAAACTGTAGCTAAATACATAAGAGGCTGTGTTATGTGTGCAACGAGTAAGCCTAGCAATAGGAAATTGGGTTTGTACACACCTCTTCCAGTTTCTTCTCGTCTTTGGGAAATCATTTCTATGGACTTTGTAGGAGGACTACCTATGTCTAGAAAAGGGCATGATTATCTATATGTTGTCGTGGATAGATTCAACAAAATGTGTATCTTAATGCCATGTAACAAACAAATCACTGCTGAACAAACAGCTCATCTATTCTTTCAGAATGTTTGGGTACATTTTGGGCTACCCATGTCTATTCTATCTGATCGGGATTCTCGGTTCTTGGGAGAATTTTGGTCGACTTTATGGGAGATTATGGACACTAAACTAAAGAAAAGTACAACTTTCATCCACAGACCGATGGAAAAACATAGGTAGTAAATAGTACAGTGGTTCAGCTGCTCAGAGGATATTGTAGTAAGCATCCTAAACTCTGGGATGAGCAGTTGCAGTATATACAACATGCCTACAATCATGTAGTGCATTCTTCCACGAAAAAATCTCCTTATGAAACTTGTTTTGGTTATCTGCCAAAAACACCGATGGACTTCTCTTTTGGCAAAGATGCAGTGGATGGACATCATGATGCAGATAAAGTGCTAAGGTTCATTCAGAGAATCCAAGTAGTACAGCAGGCAGTTCAAGAACAGTTGGAGAAGAGCCAGGCAAAGTACAAAGCCATGCATGACAAGCATCGAGTTGATCATCAATTTCAGGTTGGTGACAGAGTTTGGTTACATATCACCAAAGAAAGGATGAAAGGTGAAGGTAAAAAGCTTAAACCTATCCGGTATGGTCCTTTTGAGATCTTGGAAAAAATCGGGACTAATGCTTTTCGCTTGAATTTACCTCCATACATGCAAATTTATTCAGTTGTCAATGTTGAGAATCTTAAATTGTATGAGCCTCCTATGATCATGGATGAGGAAATTATCATGTAGATTCCTTCAGTTGATGATATGGCACATGAATATATGAATGGGTTGCAGGATGATGTTATTCTTGACATAAATGTAAGGACTTCATGAAGGGGGAATGCTGAGTACCTCCGAGTGGGGCTTAAGGGCATGCATCCTAGCAAAGCAAGATGGATGGAGATTGGAAAAGTGAGGGAGATATACCCTCACTTACTTGCAGAATAATTCAAGGTTTTGGTGGTCCAAAATCTCTCCAATGGGGAGGAATGATTCGAAGGATTATTCATCTTTAATTTACACTGATCCAATATTGTACAATAGTTATTAATCTATGGTTCAAAGAACATAACACATGTATGTTCCACACATATGCTAAACATAGTGGTGACATGTCGCACTTGCTATGACAGACTTATCACTGTTGCGACAAACTTAGCTGCGACAGACTTATCACTTGCTGTGACAGACTTTGCTGCGACAGAATTATCACACTGCTATGACAGACTTAGCTGCGATAGACTTATCACTTGCTATGACAGACTTTTCTACGACAGAATTATCACACTACTGTGACAGACTTAGCTGCGACATACTTATCACACTTGCTGCGACATCGCAAATTTAGTGGTGA
Organism: Pseudotsuga menziesii; assembly: GCA_001517045.1. Taxonomy (NCBI): domain Eukaryota; kingdom Viridiplantae; phylum Streptophyta; class Pinopsida; order Pinales; family Pinaceae; genus Pseudotsuga; species Pseudotsuga menziesii. Next base: position 39,305 of record LPNX010726797.1, read on the forward strand.
CATCAAACGGTTACGTTACATGTGACGCTATGGTATGGTTTAACATATGTTCGTAACGGTCATTGCAATGTGTTGTGAGTCAACATGTACTGCGTGGAGTTAGTTGAAACGTTTCGGAGATGATGGAATCAAATTGGTTACTTATCCCTCCCATTAAATGCTTAAATAGGGGATTCTGGCCGTAGGGAAGCGGAAGAGAGAGGACTTAGTTTGTTTAGAGTGCAGTACATCATTTCTCTGTTATGTGAAGCTTGGAGAGTTTGCTGTAAAGTGTTCCGATGCTGTTACTGGGGAAGTCGACATTCTCTATCATACTTTGGCTTTCTTTGCCTTACGAAGGCTGATTGTAATTTCCAGAGAAAGGTCTTAAAGACTTTGTACAACATTCTGTTTACAGTTGCTGAAGTTGTTTCTAGAACCATTTTGTACTATTTTTAAGATATTAATTGGATCGGTACCCATTGGAGAGGGACCCGGAGACGTAGCCCAGTGGAGGGGGTGAACTCCATTATCAACTTCTGTTTGTGACACTCTGATTCTGTGCTTCTTTATATCTGTTTATTAGTTTGTTTTCCATCTATTTTCAGTATTTAATTTCTGTTAATGTTGTTCCATTAATTAACCTACTGAATGCATTCTTTTAACACAAACTTTTAATGCACACAAGTTGAGGTCTGACGGATCATCCTCCACAGCTAAAAATTGACTCTTCACAGACCTAAAGGCCAACTAAATACAAACAAACCACACAACACTCACTAAAAAATTTCATTAAGCCAAACAGACAACCGGGTATAAGATATTCCTTCCAGAAGAAAGCTAATAGATGGTTACTTGGCATCCCTGTAGATGTTCTTAGGTAGAAGCGAAGGAATCACCCAACCTCCCTCCCACACCTTCTACCAGGGTTACCTTCCAATCCCGTCCAAGGTAGACCAGAATTAGCCTTCCGATATACCTCTGTATGAAACCTAAATGTCAAAGAGACTAAAGGCTATTGCAACTATACTGAAATTCTGCGGGGACAGTCGCAAGCCTGATTCGTACGCATGGGTAGGGTAGCAAAGTCCAAAACCCTATCAACACCAGTACTGCATGAATCCCAAGAGGTGGTATTGACAGAAGTTCCCATATGCGTAAAAAACTTGGTCTACACTCGAACAAGGACTTAGAGGGTTATCTCCCCAGTCCAGGTCCTTACGTGGCCTCGTGCTTAACTCCTATATGACAAAAGATTCTCAAATAGAGTCAATATAAAGGAGGATTTACCTAGTTATTGGAAAACTATGTCTGAAATCAAATACTTGTCGAGAGTTAAAACTCCCTAATCCACAAGTCTAGCCTAAGCTAGTTGGTGTAAGAGCCTAAAAAAGAAAACTTGCTAATAATTTTTAATTATGTTGTTCTTTTTAATAGGATGTTCTTAGTGAGAAAAAAATGGCATGAAACTTATGTGGTGTTATAGACTTGATAAAAGAAAGAAAAGATGATGCATAAAAGTAAATTTTCAAAGCAAATTGCAACTACTAAGCCAACTTTTATTTTCTTTTTTCAAATGGAAGTTAATGAATTTAAAACTAAGTATGATAAACTACAATACTTTTTAAGAATTTTTGAACTTTTTCTTTGAAAAATAGGGAAAAGAAATACTACTTGCAACCTAATGCAAAATATCTTTGTCTTTTCTTTTCAAACAACTTCAAAAAGTACTATGCAAATGAATGCAAACTTGATTTTTTTTTACTAATCTAAGCATACATCACTGAAATGAGGCGAAAATGTCCCAAAGTAACCCATTTCAAGCAAAAGGAAGAGACTCGAACAAAACCTAACTTGGGGGAACTAACAAACTCAAAACCTTACTAGAACCACAAAAATAAGAGTGACAGACTCATACTACAAGAAGTAGTACAGAGCACAAAGTATTCAAAGGACTTGATCACTGACCTAGAACACAAGCACTAAAACTTACAAACCAAGAAGGAGGACTTCCTACACTCACCAATGAAAGAAAATAAAACATAAAATATCAAGGACTTGAAGATATCAAGTGAACAATGTGACATACAGACCTCAGACTCACAGAGTCATGTCATAAAGAGAACCCTCACAAGCAATCAAAAGGCCAGAAAATAGGGAAAATAAAACCCTAATGGACAAAAAGACTGCTATAAGAAACACACGGCTGTCTATGTAGACAACCCATGTACCACACACAACTTTCTAGAAGGAAACCTATGTGTACACAATGAAAAACACGATAGTCTAGGAAGACAACCCATGTGTGCTATTAAATTTAAAAAAAAAAAGACTAGCAACAAGGCTCAGAACAAGCAAAACTATAAATCAAAGGCCACAAATACTAAACACACCAAGAATAAAAAATAAGCAAAGGATGGTAAGGGAACCTAAAGAACGGACCCATAGCAGGTTGGATTCCCCATTGGAGCTGCCAATTCTATTGTTCAGGACAATGCACCCTTGTAACCTAGGGTATTTGGGGTTACCAACTTACTAAGACACTTGTAAACAATCATACTATCTAGAAAATGAGATGGGAATAGGAAGGAAGCTTAGCATACTCGGTTTATGATGGTTGACCCAAGCTTGGTTTTCTCCTCTTTCAATATCTTCCAAAGTTTCCAGGGCTTATCCAATTCACCCGCAAAAGACAAATTATTCCAACAATATCTAATATATATATATATATATATATATAAATGGTTACTGAAATGCATATTCATAATAGCATAATTAGAATCATTCATAATCCATCATACATGAGAAAGAAACAATACAAATATTGGAAGAAGAACTTTATTTATTAATAAACAGAGAATGGTGAGATTACAACCCAACATTTGAAACATGGAATCCTCTACAAACCAAGGACACTGAGTTTTGCTGCTCCAATATATCTGAAGGCATACCACCAACATAAATTTTCTCTTCTAAGAATGATTGATTATCCCCATCCCATGCCCTCTATTTATACATGAGGAAATCGAGAGGTTTCGAAGGTTAGAATGGTTGAGATAGTTTAGATAGTTATTGATTAAGGCTCAACTGATCTCGACTAATTGTGATTTATATTTTTTAACATTGAATTGAGGTACACGCGATTATATATATAGGAAAGGCACATGTGACATGCTCCTTGCTCAAAGGAAACTCGTGTGTTCAATGTACATGAGGGTTGCAATGCAAATAGTCCTGTATGACACGCAGGTTGTAATGAAAATAGTCACGTGTGCAACCCTAATCTCCAAATAAAAGTAAATGAAGATTTCTAGGATATTATGTATCATCAGTCATGCACATCTATAGTGTTTTGGCTACTTCAATCCTGTTGTCCTTTTTTGTCCTGACATATTGGAGTTCAGTACTCGGATAGAGAAGTGCCATTTTGGTTGATAACACTTACTCTGTCCATCTAGTCCAAGTATTTCTTGCGACATAACCCAGGTCCTTTGTGCACAATGGTTTACTCATAGGAATCGATCCTCGGGATCCCTTTTTCAGATAATAATAGTTTTATTCACAGTTTTAAATAGTCAGGTAGTGTCCTTGAGGTTCTTAGAAGAAATCCCTTTCTATCTCATTGTATGATTTTATAGTGTCAACTGCAATGTCAGTAATATATCCTTCCAGAATGCTATTAACCCAGATGTTGACAGCCCTAGAGATATGATTACTGACTCTTTCAAACCATTGAATTAGTCGAGGTGTCCACTATGTGGGCTCTCTTCCTTGAAAATTTTTCCTCTAATTTGCTAGCTTCACCAGCCACTCATGTAGTAGAGTAGTAAATTCACTAAAGAAAATTTAGTGAATATCTGAGTAAATATACCTTTCTAGACATGTTGTTAGATTCAGTCATAACCCCTCACTTACTTCTTGTGCAAATCCTGTCAATTTGTAGTCCACCCGATATTGGATCTATGGTTTCGTCGAGTGCCAAAACATATCACCTTAACAATGATCCCGATCCTCACAACGAAACTATTTGTTGGCATCGATTCCACTAACCCTGGTTCATTTTTCCTTTCCCATTGACAAAAGTTCAAGGCACCGACTCGACAAAGTATAATTCTATTGGAAACAACTATGACACAACTAAGGTCTAACTCGAGATACTTATGAGGCCTGTGAGAACTCAATTATAGAAAGGGATTTATTCATGGAAAAAATAAACCATCCGATCAAACGAAGAAGATAGATAGACAACCGTCGACCCATACGCAACATATAAATAATAATGATCCACCCCATCTTTCTCCATCTTGAACTGTAAAACTTAAAATATAATGTCATAACACAATTGTGAATGTCTGTCCCTCTTGCTAATTGAATGGTTGGAGAGATTTCCAAATTGGGTTATATAGTGAGTGAGTAATTCCATGGCGCCCAAGCATATTGAATATTATATGCATCTCCAACATCCACAACCCAGTCCATAGGCGATTAGGTGAGTCCTGATTTAATTTAAGAAATCCATCATACATCTTTGCCATCTTGGAAGTTTGAATTGATAGTAAGTTTTTAGTGAAAGTGGGTTTCAATTTTAAATAGAGAATGGTTGCAAGACTGGAAACTCACTGTGGTAGCGAAACACTATTCTCTATAAGAATGACAATTTTTTTTTTCTTGGGTGAAAATTAATCAACATGCTGCTGCAATAATTCCTACGCTGACAATAAGATCTCAAAATAATTGTTAGCTTTCCTTGGAACTTTCGTGTCCCTGTGGTCCAAGTTTTCCTTGGAATCGTCTTGTTTTGTCTAGATAATAGCACCACCTCTGGGGATGGTACCATGGATAGGGGGCGGGCTAAGAGACTGTTAACATTGACATAGTCATATTTTTTATTTCGGGTTAATATTTTAATAAAAAATATAAATAATTTTTATTTTTTTAAATTATTAAAATTTAATTTATTTAAATATATATTTTCAGTTATATATTATTATTATTATTTTAGACAGTTTTTTTTTTAAACTACAACAAAAACCAAAAAATTACAAATATTCTTATCTTTATCTCACTTTATTTAATTCAGCTCATTTAATTCACTTCACTTGTAACTGACTTAGAAAGAAAAATAAATATTTTTATTTATTTGAGAAAACATTAGGTTAAAATTACTGTAAATTTTTTATGACCAAGTTGGTCAAATGATTGTAATTAAATAATTAATTATTTAAATAATTAAATAGAAGAGACACATATCCAAATGACAGTGTTGAAAGAGTTTACACTGACCCACTAGGGGGAATGAGCAGGTGTAGAAGGCTCATTGACAAATGACACCACTAGCATTTCACTTTCTAACTATTGCAGGAAGCAAAATACCTAATCGTGGTCATGTTCTCTCAGAGGGGGAATTGAGCACCAGGCTCACTATATTTCTATTCTAGGTGTATGAACCCTGTCACTACTGTAAAATGAAATGTGAGCCACACAAGGAATTCAATGAAGGGATAACTAAAGTGAAATTGTTGAGATAATTATGCTATTGAGTGCTAAGTTACAAAGTATTAAATGTGGGATGCTTCATAGCATGGGGTATTCAATTAGTGAAACCATGTAATAGTGCCTTCATTCATGGGATATTAAAGAGTACCCCTATTTCACTACATATTGATAATTATATACAAAAAGAATTTTTTGGATCCCCCTCCCAATACTATATTTCTAATTAAAAAACACTAGTTTTTACAATATATTCCTTATTTTTACTAGAAACCTCTTTGTATACCTCCAAATACCTATAAACCCCCCATACCCTATTCCCCACCGCCAAATACCTACAATAGATTGACCTTATTTTTCACAATTAAAAGCCCCCCTTTATGAATGAACGTGATAAGATATTGCTCAACAAGTTGAATCCCCTGTGCTTCATAGTCTCTTCATCCTAGTGGTTGCGTGAACAGGCTTTGGGGACCTAAGCAAGTGATCTTGGCTGCTTCAGGGGACGGTTGGGTGGAATGGTCTCCTTTGGGTGTTTGTTCCCCCTTCTGCAAATTATCCAGGCTCTAAACTATTTATTGTTTATGTGATTTTATTCTATATCTGTAATTTGTTTATACATAATGGGTACTATTTACAGAGTTTTAACGGTAACTATTCTATATTGTATCTTCTCTAGAAAAAAAACTGTAGTTATTGTCTTAAACAGTTTTCCTAATGTACATTCCTCTAATGGCTTAAATATCCATCATTATAGCTCTAGTTTATGATAATCAATGGTATATAGACAATGCATTTATCTTTTGGCTAGTAATAGTTACATTGCATCTAATTTAGTTAGAATTAGTAAGATCCAAACTAGAGTTTGAATCCCCTTCTTACCAATTGGTATACCTAAGATTTACTTAGAAAATATTATCCTGTTTTCTTATCAGCGTTAACCAAACTAAGGTTTTAAGGAATTAAATGCTAACCTCCTAGAGAATCTCATTGAAAACCGTACAAACTTGACAAAGTTTTATTAACAATAGATTTCTATGAGTTATACAATATAGTATTAAACATTAGTTAAACAATTATTCTCAAAGTTTTCCACTACAAAATTTAGGAAGGTATTATTTCATAGTACAGTATTAGTATACTTATGTATTTATTTATTAAAACCTCTAATCTATGACAACTTCATTAAATCAAGATGCAAATTGCAACACTCGACAATTAGAGAGTGAGCGAGCACACACACACATATATATTATGACTAAGGGTTTCACAAACAAAATCAACGATGAACTTAAAACCAAAAATAAAAGAAATATATTAAAAGAAACCTTACGGCTCAATCCATATCACATATATCATAGGTATCGAAATATGAACTCTACGACATAGCTAACAATATTTCTTCCTCACGAACCAAACGATTCTCATACTATAGGTACTTTAGAATAAGTTTCGAGATTGACACCTCCCAAAGCCTTTCGACTAGGTCAAGAATCAAAATACTCTATTCTATTAAATTTTCAACTCAAAAAATTATCTGAACTCGAGTTTGTTTGTCCATAGGGACGACTATGCCCACAACAGTAAATGAATTCTATAAATTATGGAATCGCTAGTCGAGCTACGTTAAAAAAAAACACCCTTACAACGCGAAGGCAGAACATCCCACTAATTACCATGACGTAGAATTGCTCTACTTTTTAAAAAACATAAATGAAGAAAAACAGAGAAATGGCCTCTCGGCCTTAACACTACAAATCGTAGCTACCGCTTTAACCATGAATACTAAATGACCGTCCATGCCCTAAAAATATTTAAAACAAAACTACAGAGTTGAATTCAAAACGACATTTAGACTGAGGGTATTTGCATGTGATAAAGCTTAAGAACTAAAGACACTCCGTAATTACACAATTAACCCTTACGGGATTTTTAATTCTAGAACCCAAAACATCAAATCATTTAGTTTCCACACCAAAATTTGTCATCGTCGAAAGAATAACCTTATTATTTCATGCATACATTATCATAGGATAAGGATAAGCCTTATGTTTCTTGTTTTTTCTTATACCTTTTGCTTAGAATGATTGTTTGTACATTATCATAGGATAAGGATAAGCCTTATGTTTCTTGTTTTTTCTTATACCTTTTGCTTAGAATGATTGTTTGTAGACCCTTAGCTTAGGGCTTCTATTTTTATCAAATATTTAGTAGGCCTTGCTTCCTCAAATGCCTGTAAAGGAGTTACATAAGGTTTCTTTAGCTATAAAAGGATAAGTAAGAACCGTACCCTACCTTCTCAGTAAGCAGTAAGGACAAATAGCATTTAAGGAAAAAGATGACCAACAAGCACACCAATATTAACACATGGTAATAGATATAACGTTCCTTTCATGACATAAGACAGTTGTTAGGGTACCATCGTCAAAACAGTAAGTCACATCACATTTCTGTCATTTGAGTTTGTTGTCGTAATAAGTCATTTATTTGCTCAAATAGATATCCATCAATTAAAGGTTGTAACTTTAATTGATAGAGAATAATGTAATGTTTCTTTCCAAAAAACTCGAAGACAAGAGAAGTAAACATAACAATAAGATGCATCATAAGATTTGTCACAAAAAAAATCAATATCTCGAAAGGATAAAGACAGAACATATCTTTAAAGTCGTATGAGTTTATATTACCTTGCATAGGTCGTATCTAGACCTAAAGTCACATTCTGTTATTTTATCAACTGTCCCATTATGCGCATCATATGTATTTATTTATCCTATGTAAATTCAATTAGACATATATTTTATTTTTATTTTTTTTACGAAATTTGGAGATGTTACAAGTGGTATCAAAGCAATTTCCAAGCAATAAGCCTAATTGGCTCACTCGCATTCAAACAAGAAACAAAATATATTGATCATGTTTTGAAATTATTTCTATACAGAAATATTAAATTTTATTTTGCAGGAAATTGAAGGAGTTGAAGCATCTACTGAAAATGGATCCCATCACAATAATCCAAATAACATTTATGTGAAATTAAATAATCAACCCTCATATTTACTTCAAACAGTGAAAGAATTAAGGGCTAGTGCAAGCTAATGTTGGTCACTTATGATGCGTTCATTTCAATGGACTTCTCGAAAAATAGAAATCTGAACGTCAAAAAGCAATATTAGAAGTACCTACACAAGGTTTTGGAATATGGCGTAAGAATATGAAACGTGGACAATCGGATTACCTTCCGGAATATATAACTTTTATTTATGGAAACTAAGTATAAATCCCAAGAATCGAGGTTCTTCTGAGGTTGGTATGCTATTTTTTTCCCAAAAAAATAATGAATATGTTTGTGTTGGTCCACTTGTTTGGTATGAAAATGGTGGAATTTTGTGAAAAACATTATATAGAGTTGTAGATAACAGGTGTGTCTAGTGCAGCGTTATTTTTCCCTATTTATTTATGTTATATTTTTTTTTTCAAATTAAGGAAGTTAGTGATGCCCCAAAATGACAAGGTCGAGCATTGGTCCACCACAGCTTGGTTTTAACATATTCAATGAACGATATTTTTTTAGGGATGTAGGTCTTTCTATCTTCTTGTGTGGGTTATTTTTATTTTTCTAAACAGGTGAGCCAATCAAAAGTTATAGCTGAAGCAAATAGCCTACCTTTTGTGTTAGATTGGCGTTAAACCGTTTAAAATTAAATAAAAAATAAAAAAAGATAATAGATTTAAATAAAAATTACATATTCAGAATCTATAGATAGAGTTACACAAGTGTGTGAATTTTCATTAGCAGTGCAGAAGCGTTTCATATGCAAAATCATGCACGAAATAGGAGAAGTGGTACAAAACATGTTTTATGTCATAAGAGAGTCCAAACCACTTGGTTTGGTAGCTGGAAACTAAAACCAAAGAAACCAAGTCATCCACCACGTAGGTTGGAAAAAAGGTGCCTGCCAAAATTCCAAATTTAAATCACACGTATGTGTAGTTTAGAACACAATGCGCACGCACTAGAAGCGCTATCGCGCTGCTCAGTGCACATGCATTAAAGACATGTGCACACAATTGTTAAGTAAAAACTTTGTTTTGATTTTATTTTCAAGCATTTGCAATGGAATGATGATGATGAACAATGATGATGATGATGAGGAGGAGGATGACAATGATGATGATGAGGATGATGACTATGATGATGATGATGATGGTGATGATGATGATGGTGATGATGATGATGATGAACAATGATGGCGGTGATGATGACAATGACAATGACGATGAACAATGATGGTGATAATGATAATGAGGATGATGACTATTATGACAATGATGATGATGACGATGATGACGACGATGGTGATAATGACAATGATGATGGTGAGGATGATGATGATGATGATGATGATGATAGGTTTATTTGAAACATTGCTTTGATTTTATTTTCAAGCATTTTCAATGGAATGATGGTGATGAACAATAATGATGATGAGGAGGAGTATGATGACAATGAGAATGATGAGGATGATGACTATGATGATGATGATGGGGAGGATGATGATGATGATGATGGCGAGGATGATGATGTTGAACAATGATGGTGATGATGATCACAATGACTATGACTATGATGACGATGATGATGATGATTACGATGATGATGATGATAATGTTGATGACGACGAGGATGATGATGATGATGAGGATGATGGTGACTATGCTGATGAACAATGATGGTGACGATGATGATGACGATGATGATGATGATGAAAATGAAGACAGTGATGATGATGATGATGATCATGATCATGAATAATATGACTATGAATCACCCAACTTCCCTCCCACACCTTCTACCGGGGTTACCTTCCAAGCCCGTCCAAGGCAGACCAGAAATAGCCTTTCATTATACCTATGTATGCACCCTAAATATCAAAGAGACTAAAGGCTACCACAACTATACTAAAAGTCTAGGGGGACATTCACAAGCTTGATTTGTATGCATGGGCAGGGTATCAAAGCCCAAAATGCTGTCAAAACCGGCACCATACGAGGCCCAAGAGGTGGTATTGATAGAAGTCCCCAGATGCATAAAAATCTTGGTCTACAATCGAACAAGGAATCAGAGGGTTATCTCCTCAGTCCAGGTCCTCACGTGGCCTCATGCTTAACTCCCATGTGAGAGGAGATTCTTAGATATAGTCAATATAGAGGAGGATTTACCTAGTGATTGGCCAACTACATCTAAAATCAAATACTTGTGGAGAGTTAAAACTCCCTAATCCACAATTCTAGCCTTATATAGTTGGTGTAAGAGCCTAAAAAAGAAAACTTGCTAATAGTTTTTAATTATGTCGTTCTTTTTAATAGGATGTTCTTAGTGAGAGGAAAATGGCCTGAAACTTATGTGGTGTTATAGACTTGATAAAAGAAAGAAAAAATGATGCATAAAAGTAAATTTTCAAAGCAAATTGCAACTACTAAGCCAACTTTTCTTTTCTTTTTGTAAATGGAAGTTAGTGAATTTAAAAATAAGTATGATAAACTACAATACTTTTTAAGAAATTTTGAATTTTTTCTTTGAAAAATAGCGAAAAGAAATACTACATGCAACCTAATGCAAAATATTTTTGTCTTTTCTTTTCAAACAACTTCAAAAATTACTATGCAAATGAATGCAAACTTGAAATTTTTTTACTAATCTAAGCATACGTCACTAAAATGAGGTGAAAAGATCTCAAAGTAACCCACTTCAAGCAAAAGGAAGAGACTCAAAAAAACCCTAACTTGGGGGAACTAACAAACTTAAAACCTTACTAGATCCACAAAAAGAAGAGTGGCAGACTCATACTACAAGACGCAGTACAGAGCACAAAGTATTTAAAGAACTTGATCATTGACCTAGAACATAACCACTCAAACTTACAAACCAAATACTACATGCAACCTAATGTAAAATATTTTTGTATTTTCTTTTCAAACAACTTCAAAAATTACTATGCAAATGAATGCAAACTTGAAATTTTTTTACTAATCTAAGCATACATCACTGAAATGAGGCAAAAATATCCCAAAGTAACCCACTTCAAGCAAATGGAAGAGACTTGAACAAACCCTAAATTGGGGGAACTAACAAACTTAAAACCTTACTAGATCCACAAAAAGAAGAGTGACAGACTCATACTACAAGAAGCAATACATAGCACAAAGTATTCAAAGGACTTGATCACTGACCTAGAACATAAGCACTCAAACTTACAAACCAATAAAGAGGACCATCTACACTCACCAATGAAAGAAAATAAAACATAAAAGCACAAGGACTTGAATAAATCAAGTGAACGATGTGACATACAGACCTCATACTCACAGAGTCATGTCATAAAGAGAACCCTCACATGCAATCAAAAGGCCAAAAAATAGGGACAAGCAAACCTTAAAGGACCAAAATACCGCTATAAGAAACACGCGGCTATCTATGTAGACAACTTGTGTACCACAAACAACTTTCTAGAAGGAAACCTACGTGTACACAGTGAAATAAGTGACTATCTAGGAAGACAACCCGCGTGTGCTGCTCAATTTTTTAAAGAAAAACAAGAATAGCAATAAGGCTCAGAACAAGCAAAACTATAAATAAAAGGCCAAAAAGACTAAACAAACCAAGAATAAAAAGAAGCAAAGGCTGGTAAGGGAGCCTAAAGAATAGATCCACAACAGGCTGGATTCCCTGGTGAAGTCGCCAATTCTGTTGTGTAGGACAGTGCACCCTTGTAACCTAGGGTCTCTAGGGTTACCAACTTACTAAGACACTTGCATACAATCAGCTTATCTAGAAAATGAAATAGGAAGAGGAAGTAAACTTAGCATACCCAGTTTATGACGGTTGATCCAAGCTTGGTCTTCACCTCCTTCAATCTCTTCCAAAGTTTCCAGGGCTTCTCCAATTCATCTGCAAAAGAAAATTTATTTCAGCAATATCTCATATATATATCAATGGTTAGTGAAATGAATATTCATAATAACATAATTGAAATGACTCATAATCCATCATACATGAGAAAGCAACAATACAAAAATTGGCAGAAGAACTTTCTTTATTAATAAACACAGAATGATGAGATTACAACCCAACTTCTAAAACATGGACTCCTCTGCAAACCAAGGAGACTGAGTTTTGCTGCTCCAATACATCTGAAGGTATACCACCATCATAACTTTTCTCTTCTAAGAATGATTGATTAATGCCATCCCATGGCCTCTATTTATACATGACGAAATAGAGAGGTTTCAAAGGTTAGAATGGTTGAGATAGTTGAGATAGTTATTTATTAAGGATCAACTAATCTCGACTAATCATGATTTATATTTTTTAACATTGAATTAAGGTATACATGAGTATATATATAGGAAAGGAACCTTTGACATGCTCCTTGCTCAAAGTAAACTCTCATGTTCAATGTACAAGCGGGTTGCAATGAAAATAGTCATGTATGACACATGGGTTGCAAAGAAAATAGTCGTGTGTGCAACCCTAATCTCCAAATAAAAATATATGAAGCTTTCCAGGAGATTATGTATCATCAGTGATGCACATATATAGTGTTTTGGCTACTTCAATCCTATTGTCCTTTTGTGTCCTGACATATTGGATGTTAGTACTCGGACGGAGAAGTGACATTTTGGTTGATAACACTTACTCTATCCATCTTGTCCAAGTATTTCTTGCGACATAACCCATGTGCTTCGTGCATAATGGTTTACTCATCAGATTCAATCCTCAGGATCTTTCAGATACCAATAGTTTTATCCATAGTTTTAAATATTTAAGGTAGTGTCCTCGAGGTTCTTAGAAGAAATCCCTTTCTATCTCGTTGTGTGATTTTATAGTGTCGACTGCAATCTCAGTAATATATCCTTCCAGAATGTTATTAACCAAAAAGTTGACAGCCCTAGAGATAGGATGACTGAATCTTTCGAACTGTTGGATTAGTCGAGGAGTCGACTATATGGGCTCTCTTCCTTGATAATTTTTCCTCTGATTTTCTAGCTTCACCAACCACTCATGTAGTAGAATAGTAAATTCACTAAAGAAAATATCGCGACTATATGAGTAAATATAGCTTTCTAGCCATGTTGTTAGATTCAGTCATGACCCCTCAGATACTTATTGTGTAAATCCTGTTAATTTGTAGTCCACCTGATATTGGATCTCTTGTTTCGTCAAGTGCCAAAACATATCACCTTCACAATGATCCCAATCCTCGCAACAGAACTATTTGTTGGTGTCAATTCCACTAACCCAGGTTTATTTTTCCTTTTCCGTCCACAAAAACCCAAGGCACCGAATCGACAAAGTATAATTGTGTTGGAAACACCTGCGACACAACTAAGGTCGCACCCGAGATACTTCTGAGGCATGTGAGAACTCAATTATAGAAAGGTATTTATTCATGGAAACATTAAACCGACCAATCAAATGAAGGAGATAGATAGACCACAGTCGACCCATACACAACATATAAATAATAACAATCCATTGACACATACAAAACATATAAAACATACATATATAAATCATGTATACCATAATTATTATCGAAATTCCACAATATTATGTCAATATCAGTTGCGACAAACTCATAAATATTCATACACTAAATAAACATACATTATAGTCACATAGATTTAACATGGAAACCCATATCGGAAAAACTACAAAAGCGTTCTTCATCTGGCATGAGTTGTGTTTAGAGCATTTTTTGTCTGCGCACACATTCTTTAGACATCTCTCAACATCTTCTTACAATGGGTAAGTTCCTCTATATCTCTTATTCCTATATATTTTCTTGTTCTTTTCGTCCTATGTCTTATTATCGTCATCGTCATTATGTCCTCCCATCGTGTTGTTGTGCGCACACAACTTATGGATTAACCTTATATATCTTTAACGACTCTTCTTCTAACCCTAGTAATTATTTACTGGTTCTCTTTTTCTTCTTTTCAACTTCTTAAATAACCCAAGAAATCCCTTTCTATTTCTATAGGCACTACCAGCCTAGTTTACATTCATGCTCATTCCCAAAATATACTACTTCTATAACTTAACTCATTGTTTACATTTAGTGTTTCCTCATAAACAAGTTGAATTCCCATATTCGACTTAGTCTCTCCTGTTTTGTTGCATCCTTAGTTGTCTTGCAATCGGATTATTCGAAATTTCAATCAAAACTCTTATTTACTTTCATAGGGCTAACAATTGTATTAAATGGTCTTGTGACCTTTGAACACATAAGTGGATCAAATCCCATATCCATGTCCTAATATAAAAATCCATGGGGGGTAGAACAATTGGTAATGAGTAATTGAGATAAGAAGTTGCAAATAGAAGATTACGAATTCAAATCCCCCGTAGGTACTTATATACAAATAAAAAGTATATTGTAATGTTTTTTTAAATAGCTTTAGTTATCATGTACATATGTATGAGTTACTTATGTATAAAATTGCAATTGTTTTTTTAATTAGAATGTTAAAATGTTTATGTATCAATTATTTATGCATTAGAAAATTGTTTATAATGGATTTATGATATCAATTATGAATTTTATAAATTAAATTATTAAGTAAATTATTTATGGTTATATAATTTTATAAATATATAATTTCTTGTTTTTTTTAATCATTTAGAAGTCAATATTATTTGTTTTAAGTAGTTATATTTTAATATATATAATATTTTTTATAGGTCTATGTCTATCATTAAAATAATTGCCAGCAATTAATAAAAACAAAATTTTATCAATTTTCATTATCTCATTTGGTTAAGGTGTGGGTCTCATTAGCATGAAGACTTAGGTTCAAGCTTCTTAGGGGTGACTTAGTTGGGAGGAGACACCTAAAAATCCAGTCATGTTAAGGGTTGTTGTGGCCCATGTTGGGCGGGATCCATAGGTGATTTGTGATGACTTAGATGCATTTGGGTAATAGTTTCTTAGCCAATGGTTGAAATGCACTAGCTGCGAATGAAAGACATTTCTAACAACAACAACAACAAAAATCTTCCATATACACGAATGTCATTTGAACACCTTATTTTTTAAATTGTATTATAAAAACAAGTGAAATTAGCAACATGGCTACCCCGTCTTAATGCTTGTTTTTTTTTAAAGTTATCTTAATGCTTGTTTTTTTTTAAATTTAAGTTAACAAAACTACTTAGAACTTGCCTCTTAAAAATAATGACAAAAGTAGCTCATAGAATATGAATATCATGCACTAAATTATTGGTAAGATGAAAAAGATACCATCTTTTGCGTTATATAGCTGTTGAAGTTGATATCTAATTATATTCTTCTTATGATACACTTGATATATTCAATACAACCCTCGATATGTTTATTAAGATAGATCTTATTTTGTAATGTCACATGTTAATTAAACAATGTTTGAATGATATATAATTTAGAGTTAGGTATTAGTAGCCTCAATCATGGATAACTATAGTGGATCATAGTCATCCATGTTCAACTACAATCAATTATACAATCAATCATAGTACTCCATAAAAACTAAAATCAATTATAGTATTCCATGAGTTAATGACCTACTACTTAAGACACATTAGTATATTGCTTGGTCCATTGGTCCAATTATGGGGCTTATGAATTAGTGGATAATAATGAAGAGTTATATTGGTTAGTAAGTGAATGGCTTACTGCGTTATGTGTTGGGGTTTCATGGTTTCCGTTTTACTTAAGTTATATATTTATATATAAAAGCATTGGAAAACGTTTACATAAAATAGGACCAAAGATAGCAACATTTTTTATAGGACTAAAGACAGTAACATTGTTGAGATCACAACGAAAAGAAACCAAAACACCACTTCAATAAAAGGATTTTCACTCACCTCCCAACTAACTCACCCCTAAAAGGCTTGAACCTAAGTCTTCGTACTAACCTTGTCAGGATGTGGAAGGCTTTTCTTGACGCTCTTTCGCTCCATGCAGGAATTCACCACTTGTGAAGCCTTGGGAACTCACTCTCCAATGGTATATTCTAGTTTCCCATTAATTCCCAGGCGTGGAACCAAGAGGTATATGGAATAAATGCAATATCCATGAAACCAAACTTCTTCCCTCCAAAATAAGGCTTAACGCCTCCAGAAAGCTCATTGATTGCTCCTTCCAACAATCCTAGGTACTCTAACACATTGCGCTTATATTATTCCAGGGCTTCTCCTTTGAATCTGGTAATGAGAGAAGATCCATTTTGATAAAGCTGCAAAAATTAAAGCGATTTAGTCCACACGATTCATTGTTCTGAGATGAAATGAAGAATTGATTCAAGTGATGAGATGAAATACCTTCTTATCTACAAAGTCTGCCCAGAATCTTGAACGGGCTCTCTCATATGCCTTGGAGGGCATAAAAGGATTGGAACCGGCCCAGGTCTCATCGATGTATTCTAGAATGAGGAGAGACTCACAAACAGGCTTGCTGTTGTAGATGAGAAATGGTGCTCCTTCCCATCTTTCTCCATCTTGAACTTTAAAACTTAAAATATAATGTCACAGCACAATTGTGAATGTCTGTCCCGGTTGCTAATTGAATGGTTGGAGAGCTGTCCAAATTGGGTTATATAGTGAGTGAGTAATTCTGTGGCACCCAAGCATAGAGAATATTATATGCATGCCCAACATCCACAGGCCAGTGCATAGGCGATTAGGTCAATCCTGACTTAATTTAAGAAATCCACCATACATCTCTGCCATCTTCGAAGTTTGAATTGATAGTAACTTTTCAGTGAAGGTGGGTTTTAATTTTAAATAGAGAATGGTTGCAAGATTGGCAACTCGAAGTGTTAGAGAAACACTATTCTCTATAAGAATGACACTTTTTTTTTCCTTGGGCGAAAATTAATCAACATGCTGCTGCAATAATTGCTGTGCTGACAATAAGATCTCAATATACTAAAATCTAACTGTCATCTTTCCTTGGAACTTTCGCGTCCCTATGGTCCAAGTTTTCCTGGGAATTGTCTTGTTTTGTCTAGACACTAGCACCGCCTTCGAGGTTGCTACCACGGACCGGGGGCGGGCTAGGTGACCGTTTAACATTGACTTACTCATATTTTTTTATTTCAGGTTAATATTTTAATAGAAAATATAAATAATTTTTATTTTTTTAAATTATTAAAATTTTAATTTATTTAAATATATATTTTCACTTATATATTATTATTATTTTTATTAGACAGTTTTTTTAAATTACAATAAAAACCAAAAAAATACAAATCTTCTTAGCTTTATCTCACTTTATTTAATGCAGCTCATTTAATTCACCTCACTTGTAACCGGTGTAGAAAAGAAAAATAAATATTTTTATTTATTTGAGAAAACATTAGGTTAAACTTATTGTAAAGTTTTTTATGACCAAGTTGGTCAAGATGACTGTAATTGAATAATTAACTATTTAAATAATTAAATAGAAGAGATACATATTCAAAGGACAGTGTTGAAAGAGTGTACACTAACCCACTAGGGGGAATGAGCAGGTGTAGAAGGCTCATTGACAAATGACACCACTAGCATTTCACTTTCTCGCTATTGCAGGAAGCAAAATCCCTAATCATGGTCATGTTCCCTCAGAGGAGGAGGTGGCTCATTTAATTTCAAAACTAACCCAAAGGCCTAGCTAATCTTATAAATACAATCGAATTGAGCATGAGGCTCACTACATTTCTATTCCAAGTGTATGAACCTTGTGACTGCGTTAAACTGAAAAGTGAGGCACACAAGGAATTCGATGAAGGGATAACTAAAGCGAAATTGTTGAGATAAATATGCTATTGAGTGCTAAGTTTCAAAGTATTATATGTGGGATGCTTCATAGTCTCTTCGTCCTAGTGATTCACTGAACATGCTCAGGGGTTCTAAGCAAGTAATCTTGGCTACTTCACGAGACGATTGGGTGGAATGGTCTCCTTTGGGTTTTTGTTCCCCTTCTGCAAATTATTTAGGTTCTCAACTATTTATTGTTTATGTGATTTGATTCTATATCTCTAATTTGTTTATACAGAATGGGTAGTATTTATAAAGTTTTAACGGTAACTGTTCTATATTGAATCTTCTCTAGAAAAAAAACTGTAGTTATTGTCTTATGATATTATAAATAGTTTTCCTAATGTACAATCCTCTAATGGCTTAAATATCCATCATTATAGTCCTAGTTTATGATAATCAGTGGTATATAGACAATGCATTTCTCTTTCAGCTAGTAATGGTTACATTACATCTAATTTAGTTAGAATTGTTAAGATTAAAACTAAAGTTCAGATCCCCCTCTTACCATTTGGTATACCTAATATTTACTTAGACAATATTATCCTATTTTCTTATTAGCATTAACCAAACTAAGGTTTTAAGGAATTAAATGCTAACCTTCTACAGAATCTCGTTGCAAACCTTATAGAATCAACAAAGTTTTATTAACAAAATATTTCTATGAGTTATACAATACAATATTAAACATTAGTTAAACAATTATTCTCAAAATTTTCCACTACAAACTTCAGGAAGGTATTATTTCATAGTACATTATTAGTATACTTATGTATTTATTTATTAAAACCTCTAATCTGTGACAACTTCATTAAATCAAGATGCAAATTGTAACACTTGACAATTAGGGAGTACACACACACACACACACACACACACACACACACACATATATTATGACTAAGGGTTTCACAAACAAAATCAATGATGAACTTAAAACCAAAAATAAAATCAATATATTAAAAAACCTTTATGGCTCAATCCATATCACATATATTGTAGGTATCGAAATATCATCTCTACAACAAAGATAACAATATTTCTTCCTCACGACCCAAACGATTCTCATACTATAGGTACTTTAGACTAATTTTCCAGTCAAACCCCCTCTTTTTGTAATTAACCCATGGTTTGAACGCATGGTTTTTAAGCCCATGGTTTAAACGCATGGTATTGTAATAGTGCACTTGTATAAATAGGCACTTATGTAAAGGAGAAAAGACCTTTTTCGAAGGTTTTTGTATGATGATAATTTGACGTGAAGAAGCTAAGGCCTGTTTTTTGGTTTAAGGTTAAGTCCCAGCTGAGTGCGTGGACGACCTCTAGAGCTGAGTGTGCAGAGGGTTTTGTAAGAAAGGATCTGCAGCTGAGTGCACAGATCAGGGATTATTGAGAAGACCTGCAGCTGAGTGTGCAGAGATATGTAGCTGAGTGCGCAGATCAAAAATGTTGTTTGTAAAGAGTTGAATAAGATGCAATTCTATGGATGTATCCCCTACACTGGGGGTGAACCACGTACATCTTGTGTTGTGTTGGTTCCATTTTGTTCGTGCTATTTTATTTTATGCATTTGATAAGTAGGTGAATGATAAGTAAGATATATTGTTAAGTATTAACTTCGCTGTGAATTCCCAGTTAAGGGTTAAGTAAGTAACTGTCTGTTTATCTAAACTACGAATCTAATTAAGAGACTGTCGAAGCTCTGTGTTGTATGATTAATATTTGTTAAGGATAAAGGTACAGTAATATCCCTCTTTTTCCTATAGAAACCTGATTCTGTGGCACCCCATAGCTGTTTCGGGTGAGACTACAACCTGTTCACAAGTTGTTGCCGAAAGGGCCAACACTGTGGGTCTCTTTGTTAGTTGGTAAATAAGAGTATAAGAATCCGGGTCTGCCCTACAACTAACAAATTGGTTCTGTTTCCGGTTGAACCAGTATCTACTTAAGAGGGATCTATGTCATACCTGGAGGGATATGTTTTGGAGGCCCTCAGTAAAAGAAATCAGTGACTGGGTTGAGGACACCTATCTGAAATTTGTTGAACAAGAAAATAAGGATCCTCGTCGTAGCTTAGACGACTTTTTGCAAAGGTACATTTTTTCTGATATTTATGAAATTTTCTTTGGTAGTATCTACATAGAATTGCACCAGTGGTTATCCAGGTTAACAGAAAGAATGACAAACTTCCAAGAAGATCAGTCTCCTTCCTGGACCCTAGAAGGAATTAACCTGTTGAAGAGAGTGAACAACGCAGTATCTAGAGCTATTGACTTCTAGACAACGCGAACCCTTGAAGCATTTGTGATGGAGTTCACCATCGACAAACATACTTCTTTCAGCGAAGTAGAAAGACAGTTCTTCAAAGGACCAAGGGGTAAGTACATGAATTCACTTAGTCTGAAAATTAAAATGCTCTTGGCTAAAAAACGCATATTGCTTATTGAATAAGATTGCTAGATTTAGTGCTACTAACCTATGTTTGAAAGTGAAAGTGACTTCGATGAGCAAAGTGGTTTGCTTCGCAACGGTAAAAGATACAAGAGAACTTTTGGATCCTTTACCCTAGGCTAGA
Source organism: Pseudotsuga menziesii (assembly GCA_001517045.1). Classification (NCBI taxonomy): domain Eukaryota; kingdom Viridiplantae; phylum Streptophyta; class Pinopsida; order Pinales; family Pinaceae; genus Pseudotsuga; species Pseudotsuga menziesii. Next base: position 60,196 of record LPNX010726797.1, read on the forward strand.
ATACCAGTTATACCCATTTAAGCCCAGAAGAGTCTGAATCTCAAAAAACCCCTTTTGTTAGAAACCCTCCTATAACTCTACAGTGAAGGTCTGTTATCCCTGAGAACCCATCGTCATCTGAAAGTAACCCTAGCCCGAGTAGTCCTGTCGTAGGTAAGTCTACCTCAGAAAGTTCCCTCCCTCCTGTTACCAATCTTCCCCCTCCTCCTCCTCCTCCCCCCCCCCCCCCCCCCCCCCCCCCCCCCTCGATCCACTATGGCCCATGTAAATGATGATATGATTAAAATATGCCTTAGAGGAACTGGATCAGAGGATCCAGAGCAGTTTTGGTTCCTATGCGAAGCTGTTTGGACTGCTAATAATATTATGGATCAAAACACAAGAACAACACAGCTGTTCACCTCTTTCAGAGACCGAGATTTGAATTGGTTTATGAATTTTTCTAGTACTCAGAACTATGTCTTGGCTGATATTAAAAAAACAATGATCAAAGAATTCAAGAAGCCTAAATCAGAGTCACAGTCTATAACTGAACTAAAGGAAATTCAGCAGAAGTGAGGTGAATAAGTTTGGGACTTTGATCAGAGGTTCAAGGTTCTGCTAGATCAAGTTAGTTTTACTATTGGACCAGAATATCATAAAGAATGGTTCATTGCCGCATTGTTGCCGCATATCAAGACTCCACTCATGCAACAGAAGGTTGCTGATCAGCAAGAGGCATTGGAAATCGCTATGAAACTTGAAACAACTTCTGTCGGAGATAACTTTGGAATAGACCAAATACAAGCATAGTTAGCAGAAATGGATTTGGAGCTTCGCGACATGAAGAAAGGGAAAGCTACCCGTGAAGAGGTTTGGTGTACACGATGTAGGACAGAAGGTCATGACAAAGAATAATGTCCTGCATTAAGAAATTATTTGAATACTGGTGCACCGAATCCATTTAACCCTAATGTCCTATATTGTGAGATCTATAGAACAACTAGTCAGCACCGACCTGAAGATTGCTATCTGCTGCAGAGATATGTTCAAGTACCTAAGAATCCCTACTGCAAATTCTGTAAGTCAGTTGGACACAACGAAGATGAATGTCGTAGCTTTGATCTCATGAGAGAGCGAACCTATGATGCTTATAGGGTACAACCTAATGCACAAGGCAATGATGGATATGGATACCGTGGTAGTACATCAGGTCGAGGTAACTTCAGAGGTCGTGGTCATGGTGGTATTCCTGGCAGAGGTCAAGGCCAGGTTGTTTGCTATAACTGTAATCAAGCAGGACATGTAGCTAGAGATTGTCAAAACCCAACTACGACATGTCGATATTGCAGAGCAGTCGATCATGTGATTGAGCAATGCCCATAGTTGATAGCCAAGATTCAAGAAAGAAATGGCACTCCTACCCAGAATGTTCAGATGATTGCTATAGAGAAGAGACCTATCCCAGCCATTAACGTTGTTACATGGAGTGGAGCTATGATGCAAGTGTAGAATAAGGAGAAACAATCTGACGAGGCTTGGGTCCGCAAGACCCCAGAGAAAATTCCAGCCTTCGATGTTGGAAGATAAAAATGAACATTTATGGAAGCTAAAAAAGACTTTGCTGATCCGAGAACATCAGTAGCAACTACGCAACAGCCTCGACAGTAGCTACAGTCTCAAGAAGCTTCGCCGGATCAAGTAAGTACACTAACATCATTTTTACAAAGTTGTATGAAGCTATTAAGAAATAAAAATGCTTTGAATGAGTTGTAGAAATTTATTCAGTCTTGCAAACTTCAACGAAGCTCTGATAGAGGAAAAAATGTTAATAGAGTTAGAAGGATTGGAAGAGAAATAAGATTACATGATCAGATAGGAGATTATGACATGATTGATATCATTTTAGACATGGGATCAGAAGTGAATGTCCTAACTAGGCAGAAATGGGAACAAATGGGAAGACCTATGCTTGAATGGTCCCCCATACAATTGAGATTAGCCAATCAGCAGAAGATTGTGCCCTTGGGAAGATTCCCTAGTGTACCAGTGGACATTGATAGAGTCAGTACCTTAGCAGACTTTGAAGTCATTGAAATAATGGATGATAGCAACCCATATCCAACATTTCTAGGAATTGAATGGGCACTAAACAATGATGCAGTAATCAACCTTAAGAACAGATAGATGACTTTTGAAGGAAAAGGCTTGAGAGTCATAGTACCATTGGACCCTTCTCAAGGAGAAAGGTACACAAAACTAGTCAGAGATGAAGATCAGGATGTTTTGGATCATATTTGCAACATCACAGCTAAAGAAGAAGACTATGTTAACCCTACTGCTAAAGGTATAATGGATTGGCAGTGTCAGAGTTCTTGCATGATTGATTTAGATGAAGGCCTAGAAAATTGGTAGAATAGACTTTATGAGCTAAGTGGACATCGATGTGCAAGAATCACCAAGTCTATCAGACGGGTTGGCTCACAGCAAAAGATCTTACCCACTTTTGATGGTTTATCAAACCCAAAAGATTTTATTGCACAATTCTCAGAGCAAGTACCAGATTCATAGAAAATGGAGACTCTAGATTCCGTATTCAGAGTCGCAGCTGCCAGATGGTGGAATGCTCATAAAAAGTATATTCATAGTTGGAGAGATTGTAAAAAGTTTCTTCGCCTGAGATTCATGGAACAACCTCAGGAGGTGCGCAATAGATTTAATGATAAAACTAGCCTTCAGGAACATTTGGAACAGTGTTATGAAGCATGGAAGCATGTACCTTGTGAAGAATGGGTACATAGGTTTGTACACACTCTGGAATCTGTAGCAAAGAACTGGTATGCGGAGGTTGACCTTTGCCATGGTACTGTAAGTTGGGATAACCTTGTTGATAGTTTTGTGCTTACATTTTCTATTAATGAGGGTTGCCCTATTTTGGACACAGCTATTAGGATGATCCATACTAAGGTGTTTGATGATAAAGAAATAGCCGAGCACCAACCCGATTGGAAGGAACAAGAAGCTAATGCAGTAGAATGTTATAACCTCGCCATTGATGAAGACGATGACCCTCACAACATTAATATTCCCAAGTCAAAAGGACACTACGAAGTACATGGACCAGCAGTCGAAGAACCTGAAGTAACTCAGCCCTTGAAGACCATGAAAGTAAACATTGGATCAGAAGAAATGCCTAAATACGCCACTATTGGAGATTATTGGGACAAAGAAATGGTAATCAAAGTGACTGAACTTCTCCATGAGTATCAGGACTTATTTTCGACAAAGTTCTCAGAAATGAAAGGTATCCTTGGTGATATAGGAGTGACAAAAATACCTTTGAAACCTAATGCAAAGCCTGTGAAATAGCTCCCTTATAGGCTGAATCCTAAGTATAAAGAAAAAGTCAGGCTGGAGCTAGATAAGATGCTCGCTGCAAGAATCATTGAGTTTTTTGAAGAGTCTGAATGGGTCATCCCTATGGTGGTACAAGAAAAGAAGACCAAGGGAGAAATCAGAATCTATGTTGATCTGAGGAAGCTGAATGATGCCTATTTACATGATCCTTTCCTTACTCCCTTTATAGATGAAGTTTTAGACAATGTCGGAGGTCAAGAAGTATATTGTTTCACTGATGGATTTTCAGGTTACCATCAGATCAGAATTGATCCAGAGGATCAACATAAAATAACCTTCACAACAGAAATGGGATCTTTTCAGTATACTGTTATGCCTTTTGGTTTGAAGAATGCACCTACTATGTTTTCCAGAGTAGTCATATCTGCATTTAAGGAATTTATTCATAAGTTCTTAGAAGTTTACTTTGATGATTGGAATATCTTGGTTTATTGAAAGATCATATATCTAGTTTAAGACTTATGCTGGACAAGTGTAGACAGCATCAGATTTCATTGAACCTGAAGAAGTGTATCTTCTGTGCACCTTTTGGAATTTTGCTAGGAACCATCGTATGCAAGCAAGGATTGATGGTGGGTCCTGCGAAGATAGCCACTATTGTGAACTTTCCACCTTCAAAGTATGTGAAGCAAATTCGCACTACGCTTGGTCATACTGGATATTATAGGAAATTCATCAAAGGATATGCTCAGATTACAACCCCTATGGAAAAGAAATTGAAGAAAGGTATTAAGTTTGAATGGACATCTGAATGTCAGGAAAGCTTGGACATGTTGAAAGAAAAGATGGTAACTGCCCCTATCTTAGTATTCCCTAACTGGAATAAGGAGTTTCATGTTCATGTCGATGCATCCTCCATTTCTTTAGGAGTAGTATTGGCTCAGTCAGGAGAAGGTAATATTGATCACCCTAATGCTTTTGCAAGTAGAAAATTGTCCACAACAGAAAAGAATTATACTATGACAGAATGAGAAGGTCGAGCTATGGTTTATGCCTTACAGAAGTTTCAAAATTATCTGTTAGGATCTCATTTTAAGATGTTCACTGACCATTCTGCTTTGAAGTATTTGGTTAAAAATCCTGTGTTAGGTGGAAGGATATGCAGATGGCTGATTTTGTTTCAGGAGTATGACTTTGAGATCATAGTTAAGCTAGGAAGACTTAACCTAGGGCCTGACCACTTGTCTAGGCTCGAGTCAAGAGAAGAACCCACTAGTTTGGATGAAGGTCTTCCTGATGCCCAGATGTTTGCCATCCAGATGGTTGGTGACTATTTTCAGGATATTATTCAGTACTTGTCTACAGGGTTTGCACCTTCTGAGATGACAACACAGCAAAAGAAGCAGTTGTTGGTTAGAGCAGCTGACTTTACATTGATAGTCGGATAGCTATATAAGATGGGACTAGATGAAATACAGTGCAAATGTGTCTTAGAGCATGAAAAGCCATTGATTCTAGCTGAGGCACATTCTGGAGTAGCAGGAGGTCATTATGTAGGAAAAGCTATGGCACAGAAGATTTTGACAGCTGGATTGTGGTGGCCTACGATTCATAAGGATGCAAGAGAGTATTGCCATAGCTGGGATATCTATCAGAGGATAGGTAAACCATATAGAAGGGATGAGATGCCTCTGGTTCCACAAGTAACTTTACAAGCATTTGACAAGTGGGCTATTGATTTTGTTGGACCAATCAATCCCCCTGCAAAGAAATCTGGAGCTAGATATATCATTACAGCAACTGATTACCTTACTCGTTGGGCCGAAGCTCAACCAGTCAAGGACTGTAGCGCTGCTACAGCTGTCAAGTTCATATTTGATAATATTTTGTCAAGGTTTGGATGTCCTAGAATTCTTATGAGTGATCAGGGATCACATTTTCTGAATAAGACTATTGAAGCATTGACTGAAGAATTTCAAGGATATCATCAGAAGAGTACTTCCTACCATCCCCAAGAAAATGGAACTGTTGAAGCCTTTAACAATATTCTTGAGCATGCTCTGATGAAGGTTTGCAATGTTAATAGAAATGATTGGGATCTCAGAATTCCAGCAGTATTATGGACTTATAGAACCACTTGTAAGAATTTGACAAGCCATACACCTTTTAGGCTAGTATATGGACAAGAAGCAGTTATGCCAATGGAGTACATTGTTCCTAGCCTCAGAATATCTACCTTCACAGAGATGGATGATCCAGCTATGTTGAAAGAAAGGATGGCAAGGATACTGGAACTAGAAGAAGACAGATTCATTGCAAGTTTCCAGTAGCAAGTGCAGAAAGCTAGAGAAAAAGAATGGCATGATAGACACATTAAGAAGAAGCATTTCCAGAATGGTGATCTTGTGCTCTTGTACGACAGTAAATTGATGAAGTTCCCAGGAAATTTTAAGACACATTGGAAAGGACCATACATAGTTCATAAAGTTACCGATGGTGGCGCAGTTCAATTAGTTAAATTAAATGGAGAAGGTTTGCCATCCATGGGGAATGGAAGTAGATTAAAGAAGTACAGGAACAAGCCTATACCCCCCTGACCCAAAGTAATAGCAAGAAGAAGAGTCTAAGTACCAAGAATAGTTGAAATTGGGTACTAGACTATATTGAAGCTGTTCTCAGAAAGATTTGGCAGATTGTTGGAAGTGTCGAAGGTTGTGGAAGAAATTCTGTTGTGGGTCGAAGCTCGGAGCTCTGTCAAAACTGGTGTCAAGATGTGTTGAAGCTAAAGTTAGTGGTTGTGATGAAGAGGAAAGGTGTGTCGAAGCTTAAAATGTGACCGTTGGAAAAAAATCAGATTTGGCGGCGCCGATACGTTAACTGTATTAACTGCCTGTAATGATGAGATTTGAGGAAATCTAGTGCCGTTTGGACAAGATCTACAGCAGCTTTGTCATATTTGGTGTCTTTAATGCACAATTATGGCATATTTGGTCATTGGATTCTATAAGAAGTCACCCAGACCTACGAATTTCGCATTATGCAGTTTAGTGAGTTGAGCCCATGTCATCTGATCGCGAAGTCCAGGAATTGTTGAGTGAAATCAGAGAGAGGGGTCTACAGAACCTTATGAGCAATCCACCTACATCTGCACCTCACGAAGAGACTCCCCTAGTGTCGAATCAGCCAATGCAGACACGATCAACCAGAAAGAAATATAAGGTAGAAGTTTGTTCTAAGTGGAACGAAGAAAGGAACAAGCTATCAGGAAAGACACCATAGGATCCCGCGATGAATCCTTCTGGAGTATTCGAAGACCTTGGTAATGAAGAGAACATTGCATCGTAGTGTCCACCATATATTCCACCTATTCGACCAGGATTTCAGCAACCTCGACAGACAGCCAAGTTCAAATTACGCACCCCTTCGCTACCACAGGGTGTGCAGTTGGTCGGAATAATGACAGGAAAAATAGATCGACTCAAGTATGCAGACCATGATACAAATGATCATGGGAAATTTCCGCAGTTCACACCTGGGAAATACTTGCACTCTATCCACTATCCGGAGACCAATACGACGCTACTAGAAGTAAAACAGTGGGCTACTAGCTTGGAGCAAGCCGGCTTGTTGAAGATGTTGAATGTTCCCCACTTCGGTCGCAGCACGCAGGTGATCGTGGTGGTCAAGAAATTATTGGCGTTAGTGCATGATGGGAACCTATGGATAGGAAACCAAAAAATCATCATTGATGGAGAGCTCATTCACTGGATCACATGCTTGCCAAAGGAAGGGCCTGATCCTAGCATTGAGTTCGTGGGAAAGCATGAAGACACAAAGCTGGCACAAAGCATGAAGGAATTCTTTAGGCTGATGAAGGGAAAGCGAGGGTATCAAACCTCGACCATTCAGCATCAAAACATTCACTTCATCATAGAGCTCCTGGCATGCAAGTTAATGCAGAAGTATAGACCAAATGAGGTACCTGCACCGATTGTTAGTATTGCTGCGAACTGTGCCGAAGGCTATAGTTACAATTGGGCAGCATACATTGCTAAGGAGTTCCTCGAAGATGCTCGTGATGTGCAGGAAAATGGTATAACCTTTCATTACTCACGGTTGTTAGTGCTTATTGCACTGGTAGGATGGAAAGAACCTACCGAGGCACGGTTTGTTGATGTGCCTCCGCACATGCCTGGCGCAGCAAGATACGCATCTCTGTGGGTGTCGCAGGATAAAACCTTCCAGCAGATGACGAACTACATGTTCGCCTTCTATGCAATGAATATTTCCTATGAGATCCTGAAGACACCGCGCCTCAGTAATAAGCTATTTTCTCATTATGCGGGAGTGGCCAATTTCAAGGCTAACATGCATCATGTATTCATCCAGGCCCACGCAGATAGCAAGCACAAATGGTCGAAGTTGCCATACGTGGTGAACGATGGAAACATCCTCGTAGTAGTCAAGCAGTGGCTGGCTGAATGGATGAAGGACACAAGAACAAGGCCCAGTATACCAATCCCCACAGTGATAGATGTGGGCGCAGGCCCTAGTCAGACGCAGCAGAATGACCCACTCAAAGAAAGCGACAAACAACATGAGTTGGATCAGAGCGGAGATGGCTAGGGTGGAGATGATGGAGCTGATGAAGAAGAAGAAGAATCGGTCAAAACCATTTCAGACCCCAATCACCCAGATAAGTGCAAGTCTCCTGAAGTAGAGGAAGTGACGAAGCCTTCACCGAGAAAGAAAGCTAAGGCGTCGAAGGGCAAGAATATTGTTGAAGAGCCCGCTTTGATGATTGAAGAGCTTGATCAGGCTCTGACAAAGTCTACAGAATTATTAACCAACAAATAGTCAGAGTTTGTAGCTATGCACCTTGATGCGCTCACCGACGTAGCGCAACGAATTGAAGAGCTGAAGACGTTAGCAGAAAGATCAGCAACTGGTGCTGCAGCAAGCAGTGCCCCAGCAAGCGTGCAGCTAGATACGAGGCAATGGCTAGGCATAAATAATAGAGGATAGGTCCCAAGTGCGGCCCTCATAATAACTGAAACAACATCTCGATCGCAGATGAGTATGACTGTTGAGATAGACTACGCCAAGTTGTCTATGCCGGAGCTGCATTTGTGCTAATTGTCAATTATGAATGAAATATGAGAATGCAACAGCTACTCACACAGGCAGTTGGAAAATCCCATGAAGCAGAGTGAGAGCCTCGCAGCACAGTTGGAGGAAGTGGAACAGAAAAATAGGGAAGAAGAAAACAAGCAGGCTGCACTGGCACAAGTATTGGAAGAGGCGTGTCGAAGTCTCATAGACTTCGACATGCAGGATGGAGAAGAACCAGAGCAGAGGCTTGCCAAGCTGAAAGACTATGCACAACAGTCTTGAAGCCTGATAGAGAAGATGAAAGCAGAGCATGAGGCTCAGATTGCAGAGCTTCAACTTCGCATTATTCCTGAGAGTCCACCTGAGGTTAGGGAACAGCGTTGCAGGGATATTCAGGCCTCAGCAACGAAGATCTCAGATCTTGTGAGCAGTGCATCAAAGCTGCTAGATGAAAGCGTCAAGGCCTGGGAAAACTTGCAGGACCACCTAGAAGTCAAAAATCTACAAGAAACTATCAGGCAGTGACAGACAGAGCTGTATGCGGTCAAAGCGGAAATCAAGACATTGCCTCCCATGCAGAAGATGCTTAAGGTGAAGCAGAGCAATGAGATCTAGCAAGAAATTGAGTCTTGCAGAAAGAAAGAAGCACTATTGGTGAGCTCTGTGCAGCCTCTCATTAACGAGGCCTTGGATTTGAGCACTGTTACAGATAACCAGCTCAAAGTTTTGAAGGAGTATGATGCATTCGCACAGCCAAAAGGCCAGCGAAGCATCGTCAACAACATTGCAGGAGATCGTGGAGAAGGAGCAAGCAGCTGAAGATATCATGCGCAGCCTCAACAAGCAGTTCACTATCTTCACCAATAAGATTTTCCCACCAGAAAAGCAGCAGAGTGTCCCGGGATGGGACACTCGTGAGTCTTAGGGTCCTTTTGGGGCGCGGACCTTAAAGGTCCTTAATTTTGGCAACTTCGTGGTTTTGGTGCGAAGCTTGTAAGCGGAGTTGCAACTCAAAATAGTCTTAGGGGTGTCGGGGTTGGGTCAAACCCCCTCTTTTTGTAATTAACCCATGGTTTGAACGCATGGTTTTTAAGCCCATGGTTTAAAAACATGGTATTGCAATAGTGCACTTGTATAAATAGGCAATTATGTAAAGGAGAAAAGAGCTTTTTCGAAGGTTTTTGTATGATGATAATTTGACGCAAATAAGCTAAGGCCTGTTTTTGGGTTTAAGGTTAAGTCCCAGCTGAGTGCGTGGACGGCCTCTGCAACTGAGTGCACAGAGGGTTTTGTAAGAAAGGATATGCAGCTGAGTGCGTAGATCGAGGATTATTGGAAGACCTATAGCTGAGTGCATAGAGATTTGTAGCTGAGTGCGTAGATCAGAAATGTTGTTTGTAAAGAGTTGAATAAGACACAGTTCTGTGGACATAGCCCCTACACTGGGGGTTAACCACGTACATCTTGTGTTGTGATGGTTCTTTTTTGTTTGTGCCGTTTTATTTTATGCATTTGATAAGTAGGTGAATGATAAGTAAGATATATTGTTAAGTATTAACTTCACTGTGAATTCCCAGTTAAGGGTTAAGCAAATAACTGTCTATTTATCTAAACTGCAAAGCTAATTAAGTGACTGTCGAAGCTTTGTGTTGTATTATTAATATTTGTTAAGGCTAAAGGTACAGTAATATCCCTCTTTTGCCTACAGAAACCTGATTCTATGGCACCCCATAGCTGTTTCAGGTGAGACTGCAACCTGTTCGCAGGTTGTTGCCGAAAGGGCCAACACTGTGGGTCTCTTTGTTGGTTGGTAAATAATAGAATAAGAACCTGGGTCTGCCCTGCAGCCAACACTTGCTTCCTCAAATACTTGCAAAGGAGTTACATAAGGTTGCTTTAGCTATAAAAGGCTAAGTAAGAACCACATCCTACCTTCTCAGATACCAGTAAGGACAAATAGCATTCAAGGAAAAAGATGACCAACAAGCACACCAATATTAACACATGGTAATAGATATAACGTTTCTTTCATGACTTAAGACAGTTGTTAAGGTAGCATCATCAAAACAGTAAGTCACATCAGATTTTTGTCGTTTGAGTTTGTTGTCATAATAAGTCATTTATTTGCTTAAATAGATATCCATCAATTAAAGGTTGTAACTTTAACTGACAGAGAATAATGTGACGTTTCTTTCCAAAAAACTCGAAGACAAGAGAAGTAAACATAACAATAAGATGCATCATAATATTTGTCGCAAAAAGAAGCCATTATGTCAAAAGGATAAAGATGGAACATACCTTTAAAGTCGTATGAGTTTATATTACCTTACGTAGGTCGCAGCTAGACCTAAAGTCACATTCTGTTATTTTATCAATTATGCCATTATGCGCATCATATGTATTTATTTATGCTAAGTAAATTCAGTTAGGTCTATATATATATATATATATATATATATATATATATATAATGAAATTTGGACATGTTACATGTGGAATCAAAGCAAGTTCCAAACAGTAGGCCTAATTGGCTCACTCGCATTCAAACAAGAAATAAAATATATTGATCATGTTTTGAAATTATTTCTGTACATAAATATAAAATTTTATTTTGCAGGAAATTGAAGGAGTTGAAGCATCTACTGAAAATGGATCCCATCAAAATAATCCAAATAAAATTTACGTGAAATTAAATAATCAACCCTCAGAGTTACTTGTAACAGTGAAAGAATTAATGGCTTGTGCAAGCTAATGCTGGTCACTTATGACACGTTCGTTGCAAAGGAGTTCTGGAAAAATAGAAATCTGAATGTCAAAAAGCAATATTAGAGGTACCTACACAACATTTTGGAATATGGCATAAGAATATGAAACATGGACAATTGGATTACCTTCCAGAATATATAGCTTTTATTTATGGAAACTAAGTATAAATCCCAAAACTGAGGTTCTTCTAAGGTTGGCATGTTATTTTTTTCCCAAAAAATAATGAATATGTTTGCGTTGGTCCACTCGTTTGGTATGCAAATGGTGGAATTTTGTGAAAAAATTTATATAGAGTTGTAGATAACAGGTGTGTCTAGTGCAGCGTTATTTTTCCATATTTATTTATATTATATATTTTTTTCAAATTAAGGAAGTTAGTGATGCCCTAAAATGACCAAGTTGAGCATTGGTCCACCACATATTGATTTTAACATAGTCAATGAACAATATTTTTTTTGGATGTAGGTCTTTGTGTCTTCTTCTGTGGGTTATTTTCGGTTTTCTAAATAGGTGATCCAATCAAAAGTTATAGTCGAAGAAAATAGCCTACCTTTTGTGTTAGATTGACGTCGAACCATTTAAAATTAAATAAAAATAGAAAAAGATAATAAATTTAAATAAAAATTACATATTCAGAATCTACAGATAGAGTTACACAAGTGTGTTAATTTTCATTAGCAGTGGACAAGTGTGGCATTTGAAAAATCATGCACGAAATAGGAGAAGTGGTACATAACATGTTTTATGTCATAAGACAGTCCAAACCCATTGTTTTTGTATCCCGAACCTAAAACCAAGGAACGAAGTCATCCACCACGTAGGTTGGAAAAAAGGTGCCCACCAAAATTCCAAATTTAAATCACGCATATGCTTAGTTTAGAACACAATGCACACGCACTAGAAGCACGGTTGTGCCGCTCAGTGCACACGCATTAAAGATGTGTGCATGCAATTGTTAAGTAAAAACTTTGTTTTGATTTTATTTTCAAGCATTTACAGTGGAATGATGATGATGAACAATGATGATCATGAGGAGGAGGAGGATGACAATAATGATGATGATGATGATGACTATGATGATAATGATGATGATGATGATGGCGATGATGATGATGATGAGCAATGATGGTGATGATGATGATGACGATGACGATGACAATGATTATGAAAAATGATGGTGATGATGATGATGAGGTTGATGACTATGATGACGATGATGACGATGGTGATGACAATGGTGATGATGATGATGACGATGGTGAGGATGATGATGATGATGATGAGGAACAATGATGATGTTGGTGATGATGATAGGTTTAGTTGAAACTTTGCTTTGAATTTATTTTCAAGCATTTTCGATGGAATGATGATGATGAGGAGGAGGATGATGATAATGAGGATGATGAGGATGATGACTATGATGATGTTGAGGATGATTATGATGATGATGATGACAACGATGATGATGATGGCGAGGATGATGATGTTGAACAATGATGGTGACGATGATGAGGATGATGATGATCACGATGACTATGACTATCATGACAATGATGATGATGATTACGATGATGAGGATGACAATGTTGATGACGACGATGATGACTGTGCCGATGAAAAATGATGGTGACAATGATGATGATGATGATGATGATGATGATGACAATGATGACGATGACGATGATGATTACGATGATCATGAATAGTATGACCATTGAATAACCCAATCACCCTCCTGCACCTTCTACCAGGGTTACCTTCCAAGCCTGTCTAAGGTAGACCAAAAATAGCCTTCCGTTATACCTATCTATGAAACCTAAATGTCAAGGAGACTAAAGGCTACTGCAACTATACTAAAAGTCTGGGGGGAGAGTCGCAAGCCTGATTCGTACGCATGGGCAGGGTAGAAAAGCCGAAAACCCTATCAACACTGGCACCGCATGAATCCCAAGAGATTGTATTGACAAAAATCCTCAGATGCGTAAAAATCTTGGTATACACTCGAACAAGGAATCATAGGGTTATCTCCTATGTCCAAGTCCTCACGTGGCCTCGTGCTTAACTCCCGTGTGAGAGGATATTCTCAGATATAGTCAATATAGAGGAGGATTTACCTACTAATTGGTGAACTATGTCTGAACTCAAATACTTATGGACAGTTAAAACTCCCTAATCCACAAGTCTAGACTAAGCTAGTTGGTGTAAAAGCCTAAAAAATAAAATTACTAATAATTTTTAATTATGTATTTCTTTTAATAGGATTTTCTTAGTGAGATTAAAATGGCGTGAAACTTATGTGGTGTTATAGACTCCATAAAAGAAATAAAAAATGATGCATAAAAGTAAATTTTCAAAGCAAATTGCAACTACTAAGCCAACTTTTCTTTTCTTTTTGTAAATGGACGTCAATGAATTTAAAACTAAGTATGATAAACTACAATACCTTTTAATAATTTTAAACTTTTTCTTTGAAAAATAGAAAAAATAAATACTACATGCAACCTAATGCAAAATATTTTTCTCTTTTCTTTTCAAACAATTTTAAAAATTACTATGCAAATGAATGCAAACTTGAAAAAATTTGACTAATCTAAGCATAGGTCAGTGAAATCAGGAAAAAAGACTCCAAAGTAACCCACTTCAACCAAAAGGAAGAGACTCAAACAAACCCTAACTCGGGGGAACTAACAAACTTAAAACATTACTAGATCCACAAAAAGAAGAGTGACAGACTCATACTACAAGAAGCAGTATAGAGCACAAATTATTCAAAGGACTTGAACACTGACCTAGAACACAAGAACTCAAACTTACAAACCAAGCAAGAGGACCACCTACACTCACCAATAAAAAAAATCAAACACAAAATTTCAAGGACTTGAAGAAATCAAGTGAACGATGTGACATACAGACCTCATACTAACAAAGCCATCTCATAAAGAGATCCCTCACAAGCAATCAAAAGGCAAAAACATAGGGACAAGCAAACCCTAATGCACCAAAATACTGCTACAAGAAACACACGATTGTCTATGTAGACAATCCATGTACCACACACAACTTTCTATAAGGAAACCGACGTGTACACAGTGAAACAAGCGACTGTCTAGGAAGACAACCCGCATGCGCTACTAAATTTTTTAAAGAAAAAAAAGACTAGAAACAAGGATTAAAACAAGCAAAACTATAAATCAAAGGTTGGTAAGGGAACCTAAAGAATAGACCCACAATAGGCTGGATTCCCTAGTGGAGTCACCAATTCTATTGTTGAGGACAATGCAACCTTGTAACCTAGGGTTTCTAGGGTTACCAACTTACTAAGACACTTGCATACAATCAACTTATCTAGAAAATGAAATAGGAAGAGGAATGAAGCTTATCATACCCGATTTATGACGGTTGATCCAAGCTTGATCTTCTCCTCCTTCAATCTCTTCCAAAGTTTCCAGGGCTTCACCAATTCACCTGCAAAAGACAAATTCTTCCAGAAATATCTCATATATATATTAATGGTTAGTGAAATGCATATTAATAAAAAATAATTGAAATCATTCATAATCCATCATATATGAGAAATAAACAACACAAATATTGGAAGAAGAACTTTCTTTATTAATAAACAGAGAATGGTGAGATTACAATCCAACTTCTGAAACATGAACTCCTCTACCAACCAAGGACATTGAGTTATGCTGATCCAATATGTCTGAAGGCATACCAGCAGCATAACTTTTCTCTTCTAATAATTATTGTTTGGCCCCATCCCGTTCCCTGTATTTATACATCAGGAAATAGAGAGGTTTCAAAGGTTAGAATGGTTGAGACAGTTGAGATAGTTATTGATTAAGGCTAAACTAATCTCAAATAATCATCATTTATATTTTTTAACATTGAATTAAGGTACACACAAGTATATATATAGGAAATGCATGTTTGACATGCTCCTCGCTCAAACAAAACTCGCGTGTTCAATGTACAGGTGGGTTGCAATGAAAATAGTCGTGTATGACATGCCGGTTGCAATGAAATAGTCGTGTGTGCAGCCCTAATCTCCAAGTAAAAGTATATGAATCTTTCCAGGAGATTATGTATCATCAGGCATGCACATGTATAGTTTTTTGGCTACTTCAATCATGTTGTCATTTTATGTCCTGGCATATTGGATGTTAGTACTTAGACAAAAAAGTGACATTTTGGTTGATAACACTTACTCTATCCATCTTGTCCAAGTATTTATTGTGGCATAACCCAGGTCCTTCATGCACAATGTTTTTCTCCTCAGACTCGATTCTTAGAATCCCTTTTTCAGATACCAATAGTTTTATCCACAGTTTTAAATATTTCAGTTAGTGTCCTCAAGGTTCTTAGAATAAATCCCTTTCTATCTCGTTGTATGATTTTATAGTGTCGACTGCAATATCAGTAATATATCCTTCCAAAATTATATTAACCCAGAAGTTGAAAGCCCTAGAGATAGGATTACTGTCTGTTTTCAACCGTTGGATTAGTCAAGGAGTGTACTTTGTGGGTTCTCTTCCTTGAAAATTTTTCCTCTGATTTGCTAGCTTCATCAACCAATCATGTAGTAGAATAGTAAATTCACTAAAGAAAATTTCATGAATATCTGATTAAATATACCTTTCTAGCCATGTTGTTAGATTCAGTCGTTACCCCTCAGTTACTTCTTGTGCAAATCCTGTTAATTTGTAGTCCACCCAATATTGGATCTCTAGTTTCATTGAGTGCCAAAACATATCACCTTCACAATGATCCCGATCCTCACAATGAAACTATTTGTTGGTGTCGATTCCACTAACCCAAGTTCATTTTTCCTTCCTCGTCCACAAAAACCCAAGGCACCGATTCGAAAAAGTATAATTCAATTGGAAACACCTATGACACAACTGAGGTCTCACTTGAGATACTTCTAAGGCATATGATAACTCAATTATAGAAAGGGATTTATTGATGGAAACACTAAACTGACTGATCGAACGAAGAAGATAGATACACAAATGTCGACCCATACACAACATATAAATAATAACGATCCATTGACACATACAAAACATATAAACCATACATATCTAAATCATGTCTAGCATATTTATTATCGGCATTCCACAGTATTATATAAATATTAGTTGCGACAAACTCATAAATATTCATACACGATATAAACAGACATTATAGACACATAGATTTAACATGGAAATGCATATGGGAAAAACCAGAAAAGTGTTCTTCATCTGGCATGAGTCGTGTTTAGAACGCTTTTTGTCTGTGCACACATTCTATAGACATCTCTCAATATATTCTTACAATGGGTGAGTTCCTTTGTATCTCTCATGCCTATATGTTTTCTTGTTCTTTTCGTCCTCCGTCTTATTATCGTCATCATCATTATGTCCCCCCATCGTCTTGTTGTCCGCACACAACTTATGGATTAACCTTATATATTTTTAACGACTCTTCTTCTAAGCCTTGTAATTGTCGACTAGTTCTCTTTTTCTTCTTTTCAACTTCTTAAGTAACCCAAGAAACCAATTTCTATTTATATAGGCACTATCGGCCTAGTTTACATTCATGCTCATTCCCAAAATAGACTACTTGTATAACTTAACTCATTGTTTACATTTAGAGATTCCTCATAAACAAGTCGAATTCCTAGATTCGACTTACTCTCTCCTTTTTTGTCACATCCTTATTTATCTTGCAATCGGATTATTCAAAATTTTGATCAAAACTCTTATGTAATTTCATAGGGCTAACAATTGTATTAAATGGTTTTGTGTCCTTTGAACACATGAGTGGATCAAAGCCCATCTCTATGTCCTAACATAAAAATCCATGGGGGTTAGAGAAATTGGTAATGAGTAATTGAGATAAGAAGTTGTAAATAGAAGATTACGAATTCAAATCCCCCATAGGTACTTATATACAAAAAAAAGTATATTGTAATGTTTTTTTTAACGGCTTTAGTTATCATGTACATATGTATGAGTTACTTATGTATTAAATTGCAATGGTTTTTTTAATTAGAATGTTAAAATTTTTATGTATCAATTATTTCTGCATTAGAAAACAGTTTATATTGGATTTATGATATCAATTATGAATTTTATAAATTAAATTATGAAGTAAATTATTTATGGTTATATAATTTTATAAATATATAATTTCTTGTTTTTGGTAATCATTTAGAAGTCAATATTATTTGTTTTAATTAGTTATATTTTAATATATAAAATATTTTTTATAGGTCTATGTCTATCATTAAAATAATTGCTAGCAATTAATAGAAACACAATTTTATCACTTTTCGTTATCTCATTTGGTTAAGGTGTGGGTCTCGTTAGCACGACGACTTAGGTTCAAGCCCCTTAGGGGTGAGTTAGTTGGGAGGAGACACCCAAAAATCCAATCATGTTAAGGGTTGGTGTGGCCCAAGTTGGGTGGGATCCATAGGTGATTTGTGATGACTTAGATGCATTTGAGTAATGGTTTCTTAGCCAATGGTTGAAATTCACTAGCCTCGAATGAAAGACATTTATAACAACAACAACAAAAAACAATCTTCCATATACACGAATGTCATTTGAGCAACTTATTTTTTAAGTTGTATTATGAAAACAAGTGAAATTAGCAACATGGCTACCCCCTCTTAATGCTTGTTTTTTTGAAATTTTTATCTTAATGCTTGTTTTTTTTTTAAATTTAAGTTAACAAAACTACTTAGAACTTGCCTCCTAAAAATAATGACAAAGTAGCTCATAGAATATGAATATCATGCACTAAATTATTGCTAAGCTGAAAAAGATACCATGTTTTGTATTATATAGTTGTTGAAGTTGATATCTAATTATATTGTTCTTATGATACACTTGATATATTCAATACAACCGTGAATATGTTTATTAAGATAGATCTTATTTTGTAATGTCACATGTTAATTAAACAATGTTTAAATGATATATAATTTAGGTTTAGGTATTAGTAGCCTCAGTCATGGATAACTATAGTGGATCATAATCATCCATGTTCAACTACAATCAATTATAGTACTCCATAAAAACTACAATTAATTATAGTATTCCATGAGTTAATGGCCTACTACTTAAGACAGATTGGTATATTGCTTGGTCCATTGGTCCAATTAAGGGGCTTATGAATTAGTGGATAATAATGAAGATTTATGTTGGTTAGTAAGGGAATGGCTTACTGAGTTATGTGTTAGGGTTTCATGGTTTCCATTTTACTTAAGCTATATATTTATATATAAAATCAGTGGAAAGCATTGGCTGCAGTAGACAATTTCAGTGGCTCGGGGTTTGTTATCTATTTAAATGATCAACACTATTTATGTTTCTCCATTGGTAGTGGCCCTGGTACAAATACTAGAGCTGAGTTACTGGCTGACAATTTCAGTGGCTCGGGTTTTGTTATCTATTTAAATGATCAACACTATTTATGTTTCTCCATTGGTAGTGGCCCTGGTACAAATACTAGAGCTGAGTTACTGGCTTCTTGGGCAATTCTCAAAGTGAGTCAATTGATGGGTATTCCTCTTCAGCTGATTTATGGTGACTCTTTGGTTATAATTTCTTGGCTCAATCGATTTTCGGCACTTGATGTTCCTTCTCTGATGCATTGGTGCAAAGATATAAGAAATTTGCTTCTATTGGTCCCTCAGGTGATTATCAAACACATTTTCCGGGAGCATAACTCGCTGGCAGATGGTCTCTCAAAGAAGGCCCTGCATTTGGATTTGGGTCATGGTTTTTTCACTGAGTTTTTGGATGGCAAGGTCATATATGAGGGACACTTTGTTCTATTTTAGTTGCTAAGTTCTTTCAGCATTTTTGGCCATCAGCAATATGTGCATATTTTTGTATTTGCCATGGATTGAGTCCTCCCTGCTAGCAAGTTTTGCTATGAATTATTTGGTTGCTGATCACCTTCGACTTTTATTCAACATTTTCTAACCTGTTAACACAGGGATGATGAGTAAAGTCTGCCATGATCAGACTTTGTTTCTTCTCCTATCTTGGATGATGCCGTATTGTTATGTTCATTTATGTCATTATTGTAATGTTTCTGAATGCTATCTCTGCTGATTGCTGAATGCTCAGTCATTGATGCTATGTAAAAGATGTCTTTTGATTCTAATCGAATAACAAAGACTGGTATTTTTTCTTCTGAAAAAAAAATAAGACTAAGGACAATAACATTGTTGAGATCATAACGAAAAGAAACCAAAACACCACTCTAGTAAAACACTAGACTTATGAAATATATAATATAAACTTGACTACATATATAGTATATACGCCAATTGGTGTAAATATACCATATCGATACATTAAAATCCTTAGTGGGAGTTGACAAATCGTTTTCTAATTTCAACTGCAACCTTGTCAAGATGTGGAAGGCTTTCTTGACACTCTTTTGCTCCGTGCAGGAATTCACCCACTTGTGAAGCCTTGGGAACTCACACTCCAATGGTGTCATCTAGTTTCCCATTAATTCCCAGGCATAGAACCAAGAGGTATATGGAATGAATGCGATATCCATGAACCCAAACTACTTCTCTTCGAAATAAGGATTAACGCCTCCAGAAATCTCATTGATCACTCCTTCCAGCAATCCCAGGTACTCCAACACATTGCGCTTATCTTCTTCCAAAGCTTCTCCTTTGAAACTGGTAGTGAGAGAAGACCCATTTTCATAGAGCTGCAAAAATTAAAGTGATTTAGTCCACACGATTAATTTTTCTGAGATGAAATGAAGAATTGATTCACATAATGAAAAAAAAACCTTCTTATCTACAAAGTCTGCCCAAAATATTGAACGGGATCGCTCATATGCGTTGGAGGGCATAAAAGGATTGGAACCGGCCCAGGTCTCATCGATGTATTCTAGAATGATGAGAGACTCACAAACAGGCATGCCGTTGTGGATGAGAATGGGTACCTTCTTGTGAACAGGGTTCATCTCTAGCAATAGGTCGCTCTTGGATTGGAGATCCTCTTCTTGGTATTCATATTTGATGCCTTTCTCTACCAATGCAATCAAAACACTCATACTGTATATACTCACCCATAAGCTTAGCACCTTCACCTGCTCCTCTCCATCTTGAACTGTAAAACTTAAATATAATGTCATAGCACAATTGTGAATGTCTGTCCCGGTTGCTAATTGATGGTTGGAGAGATTTCCAAATTGGGTTATATAGTGAGTGAGTAATTCTGTGGCTCCCAAGCATAGCAAATATTATATCCATCCCCAACATCCACAGCCCAGTGCATAGGCGATTAGGTCAGTCCCGATTTAATTTAGGAAATCCACCATACATCTTTTCCATCTTGGAAGTTTGAATTGATAGAAACTTTTTAGTGAAAGTGGGTTTTAATTTTAAATAGAGAATGGTTGCAAGACTGGAAACTCGCAGTGGTAGCAAAACACTATTCTCTATAAGAATGGCAGTTTTTTTTCTATATTATCCTAAGATTTACTTAGACAATAACTAAGGTTATATAGAATTAAATACTAACCTCCTACAGAATCTCATTGAAAACCTTATAGACTCGAAAATGTTTTATTAACAAAAGATTTCTATCAGTTATACAATGCAGTATTAAACATTAGTTAAACAATTATTCTCAAATTTTTCCACTACAAACTTCAGGAAGGTATAATTTCACATTACAGTATTAGTATACTTATGCATTTATTTATTAAAACCTCTAATCTGTGATAACTTCATTAAATCAAGATGCAAATTGTAACACTTGATAATTAGAGAATATATATATACATATACATATACATACATACATACACACATAGATATATATACTATGACTAAGGGTTTTACAAACAAAATCAATGATGAACTTAAAACCAAAAACAAAATCAATATATTAAAAAAAACCTTAGGGCTCAATCCATATACCATATATTGTAGGTATCAAAATATCAACTCTACAACTGAGCTAACAATATTTATTCCTTGCGACCCAAATGATTCTCATACTATAGGTACTTTAGACTAATTTTCGATCTCGACACCTCCCAAAGCCTTTCGACTAGGTCAAGAATCAAAATACTCTATTCTATTAAATTTTCAACTCAAAAATTTATCCGAACTCGAGTTTGTTTGTCCATAGGGATGGCTATGCCCACAATAGTAAATAAGTTCTATAAATTATGGAATCACTAGTCAAGATACGTTAAAACAAAAATCCTTACAACGCGAAGGGAGAATATCCCACTAATTACCATGACGAAGCATTGCTCTACTTCCTTAAAAAAATAAATGAAGAAAAATAGAGAAATGGCCTCTTGTCTTTAACACTACAAATAATAGCTACCGCTTTAACCATGAATACTAAACCACTATCGAGGCCCTAAAAATATTTTTTTTAAAATTACAGAGTTGAATTCAAAACGACATTTAGACTAAGGTTATTTGCATGTAAGAAATCTTACGAACTAAAGACACTGCATAATTACAGAACTAACCCTTACAGGACTTTTAATTCTAGAACCCAAAACATCAAATCGTTTAGTTTCCACATCAAACTTTGTCATCGTCGAAAGCATAACCTTCTTATTTCATGCATACATTATCATAGCATAAGGATAAGCCTTATGTTCCTTATTTGTTCTTATACCTTTTGCTTAGAATGATTGTTTGTAAACCCTTAGCTTAAGGCTTCAATTTTTAACCCTATAGCAGGCCTTGCTTCCTCAAATACCTACAAAGGAGTTACATCAGGTTGCTTTAGCTATAAAATGATAAGTAAGTACCATACCTTACCTTCTCAATAAGCAGTAAGGACAAATAGCATTCAAGGAAAAAGATTACCAACAAGTACAACAATATTAGCACATGGTAATAGATATAACATTTCTTTCATGACTTAAGACAGTTGTTAAGGTAGCATTGTCAAAACAGTAAGTCACATCAGAGTTTTGTCGTTTGATTTTGTTGTCGTAATAAGTCATTTATTTGCTCAAGTAGATATCCATCAATTAAAGGTTGTAACTTTAACTAACAGAGAATAATGTGACGTCCCTTTCAAAAAAACTCGAAGACAAGAGAAGTAAACATAACAATAAGATGCATCATAATATTTCTCGCAAAAAAACATCATTATGTCAAAAGGATAAAGACAGAACATATCTTTAAAGTCGTATGAGTTTATATTACCTTACATAGGTCGCAGCTAGACCTAAAGTCACATTCTGTTATTTTATCAACTGTGCCATTATGCGCATCACATGTATTTATTTATCCTATGTACATTCAGTTAGACAAATATTTTAAATTTTTTTTTTTTACGAAATTTGGAGATGTTACATGTGGTATCAAAGCGAGTTCCAAATAGTAGGCCTAATTGGCTCACTTGCATTCAAACAAGAAACAAAATATATTGATAATGTTTTGAAATTATTTCTGTACAGAAATATAAAATTGTATTTTGCAAGAAAATTGAAGGAGTTGAAGCATCTGCTGAAAATGGATCCCATCACAATAATCCAAATAACATTTATGTGAAATTAAATAATCAACCCTCATAGTTACTTCAAACAGTCAAAGAATTAAGGGCTGGTGCAAGCCAATGCTGGTCACTTATTAGCGTTCATTGCAATGAACTTCTGAAAAAACAGAAATCTGAATGCCAAAAAACAATATTAGAGGTACCTACACAACGTTTTGGAATATGGCATAAGAATATGAAATGTTGAAATTCAGGTTACCTTCCGAAATATATATATTTTATTTATGGAAACTAAGTATAAATCCCCAAAACCAAGGTTCTTCTAAGGTTGGTATGTTATTTTTTCCCAAAAAATAATGAATATGTTTGCGTTGGTCCACTCATTTGGTATGCAAATGGTGGAATTTTGTGAAAAAAATATATAGAGTTGTAGATAACAGGTGTGTCTAGTGCAGCATTATTTTTCCATATTTATTTAAGTTATATATATTTTTTCAAATTAAGGAAGTCATTGACACCCTAAAATGACAAGGTCAAACATTGGTCCACATAGTCAATGACCGATATTTTTTATAGGATGTAGGTCTTTTTATCTTCTTGTGTGGGTTCTTTTCTGTTTTCTAAATAGGTGAGCCAATCAAAAGTTATAGCCGAAGCAAATAGCATACCTTTTGTGTTAGATTGACACTAAACCATTTAAAATTAAATAACAAATAGAAAAAGATAATAGATTTAAATAAAAATTACATATTCAGAATCTACAGACAGAGTTAGACAAGTGTGTGAAGTTTCATTAGCAGTGGACAAGCATGGCATATGAAAAATTATGCACGAAATAGGAGAAGTGGTACAAAACATATTTTGTGTCATACGACAGTCCAAACCACTTGGTTTGGTAGCCCAAATCTAAAACCAAAGAAACCAAGTCATCCACCACGTAGGTTGGAAAAAAGATGCCCACCAAAATTCCAAATTTAAATAATGCGCATGTGTAGTTTAGAACACAATGCGCACCCACTAGAAGTGTGCTCACATTGCTTAGTGCACACGCATTAAAGATGCGTGCACGTAATTGTTAAGTAAAAACTTTGTTTTGATTTTATTTTCAAGCATTTGCAATGGAATGATGATGATGAACAATGATGATGATAAGGAGGAGGAGGATGACAATGATGATGATGATGATGATGATGGTGAGGATGGCGATGATGATGATGATGAACAATGGTGGTGATGATGATGATTATGATGATGATGATGACAATGATGATGAACAATGATAGTGATCATAATGATGAGGATGATGACTATGATGGCAATGATGATGAACAATGATGGTGAAGATGATGTTGAGGATGATAACTATGATGACAATGATTTAATCATGATGTTGATGATGACGATGATGATGACGATGGTGATGATGACGATGATGATGGTGAGGATGATGATGATGATGACGATGATGAGGAACAATGATGATGATGATGATGATGATGATAGGTTTAGTTGAAACTTTGGTTTGATTTTATATTCAATCATTTTCAATGGAATGATGATGATGAACAATGATGATGATGAGGAGGAGGATGATGACAATGAGGATGATGAGGATGATGACTATGATGATGATGAGGAGGAGGAGGATGATGATGATGATGGCGAGGATGATGATGCTGAACAATGATGTTGATGATTATGAGGATGATGATGATCACGATGACTATGATGACGATGATGATCATGATTACAATGATGAGGATGATAATGTTGATGATGATAATGATGACGAGGATGAAGATGATGATGAGTATGGTGATTAACAATGATGGTGACGATGACGACGACGACGATGATGAAAATGGCGATGATGATGATGATGATCATGAATTGTATGACTATGATGATGATTATTACCATAATGAGGATGATGATGACTATTATGGTGATGATAATGTTGATGATGATGATGACAATGATGATCATGAGGATGATGCCTATGATGATGATTATGATGATGATGGGGAGGAGGAGGATGATGAATATGATGAGGATGATGATGATGATGATGATGATAAACAATTTTGGTGATGATGATGATGACAATGATGATGAACAATGTTGGTGATGATGATGTTGAGGATGATGAAAATGATGATGATGACTATGATGATGATGATGAGGATGAGGATGATGATGATGATGACAACAAATATGGTGATGATGATAATGATGATTATGAGGACGATGCTGATGAGGAACAATGATGAGGAACAATGATGATGATGATGATGATAGGTTTAGTTGAAACTTTTCTTTGATTTTATTTTCAATCATTTTCAAAGGAATGATGATGACGACCATGACGATGATGAGGAACAATGATGATGATGATGCGAAGGAGGATGAAAATGATGATGGTGATGAGGATGATGACTATGATGATGATGATGAGGAGGAGGATGGGGATGATGATGAGGATGAGGATGAGGATGACGACGATGACAGTGATGATGAACAATGGCGGTGATGATGATGATGATGATGTTGAGGAACATTGATGATGATGATGAGGATGATGAGGATGATGATAGGTTTAGTTGAAACTTTTCTTTGATTTTATTTTCTAGCATTTTCAATGGAATGATGATGATGACCATGGCTATGATGATGAAAATGGAATGATGATGATGATGATGACGTGAATGATGACTATGATGATCATGATGATAAGGATGAGGATGACGATGATGATGATGAGGATGATGGCTGTGATGATGATGATGAGGATGATGATGATGACAATGACGATGATGATGAGCAATGATGGTGATGATGATGAGGAGGAGGATGATGATGATGATGACGATTACGATGATGATTGTTGGGGAAAATATTAAAGAATTTATAACATATATCCAATGACTTAATTGTCAACCTAGAGAGAGTGTAAACCTATGAGGTACAGACAAATATATGCAGGGGTAGAGTATTGCTAAATTAGTCTACAACTGAAATTGAATATAAGTTATGAAAACAGGAAATGACATAAAAATAAATCTAATTGCAGAAAACAGGAAATTGAATAAATTAAATTGGTAAAGAAGAACTAAAATTGCATGAAATAAACTGATATAAAACAATCAATATTAACTTGTGATCTCATGACAAATCTATAATATCAACTCATAAGAAAGAAATTTAAATTAACATAAGAGAATCAAAGGATGTGCATTAAGCATCATCTCTATTACATAACAATAAAAAATCTATTCTATGACTAACTCTGAACTATTCTCTACTTCTAAACAACTAGAGAGGATTCTAACCAAAATGAAGAGAGAGCCCTACTATTTATGCCTGAATTCAAGATAACTAATCATAATTACATATCCACTATTCTCTCAACTTATCCCTCAAAATCCTCAACAAATCCACTTTTATCTCAACCCATCCCTACAAATCCTCCATGATATCTTGGATAAGATATTTCATCTCCATGACCTTCTCTTTGAAATTAGCCCATATCTTGAATATGAAATTTGAATTTGAGGCTACGTGGTGACGTTTGAGCTTGTTAAGGTCTTCAAATACACCTGTAAGCATCACCAAACACATCCAACTCTAAAATATAATGAAAATATGTTATTTTTCTCAATAATTAACAACAAATTCACTCAAAATACTCAAAAATAAATTATTTGAAAAATGGTAATATAAACCCATATTTATTATGAAAGTGGTGAATATTAATGGTTTTATGGAAAGATAAGATAGGAATAAGGTGACAAATAGTATATAAAAGGTGAATAAAATGTGGTCTTTTTTCGGCTCAACATTTTGCCTAACTTGACTAGTTGCATGTCCTCATGCAACTATGCATTGATTTTCTTTAAAACTTTTGGCTTTGTAGCTGAGCTTCACATGATGATGGTATGTAATAGTAAATCATTCCAAGATTGGAAATGCATGAGCGACAACAATTTTTCTTATGGTTGGTTCTTGTGTGACAACCATAAGTATAACAAATGTTGGTTCTTATGTTAACAACATTCACTTGTTTTAGTTATATTTTTGCTGCAATACATAAGACTCATGCATTAGAAATGATGATCCATCAATGTATATTAGAAATACTTTTCTTCGTACTATGAATCATGCCAATATATATAGCATAGTTTGGGAACGACATGTTGATTAAGGGTAAATGAGATGATGAATATGTAAAATGGTAATAAATAGTCCCCCCCCCCCAACTTAAGATGTATTAGGTTTATGAAAAGGAGAAAGATAATGTAGTGAGGGAATTTTCCAAATTCATTCATTTTCCATCATTTAAGGAATTACATACTTAAATATTAGAAAACAATATACCTCCACTTACCCAAAAAGTTGATGAGCTTATGCAATAGGAATGTGGTTGCTGCTGCTGAATAATAGAATGTGAAGTGAAGGATCTAAATTGCTGCTTGGTTGGATGAAGTAGAAGATGAGAGCTGAAAGTAGAATTGTGGTACTCTCGTATGCCCGAAGTATGCTGCTGTAAAATTGTTGATGGAGTCATGAAAAGTATATAGTCTTCACCTGCTTAAAAACACGATGGTACAATTCTTACCATGCGAATAAATGTGCCGATTTCGAACATGGAAATAAGTCATTGGATTACCGACCATTGATGAATGTCGTTAACCAATGCGAGAAAATATCACCATTGATGTCAATGAGTGCCAACGTACCTAAGTACATCGTGCAAAGTGCGAATAAATGATCTAATGTCGAGCCACTTGCAAGATCTAATGGTCAAGGGACATTGATGTATTCTCATGATTGTCAGCGAGAGAACTTTCCATTCAGGCATGCAAGACTCGAGGTACTAAAAATGAACTCTAGTCTCTATCCCAAATAATGTGTTGATTTCGATGGGGCAAGACTTGTTGAAAGGGGGGCCTTAAGGAATCCCACATAAGTCAACACAAGTTGTACATAATGAGTGGTAGGAATATAGATGAAAGATATCATAATCAAACAATATTTATGGCAGAGATAACAAGCAATGTAGCCATGGAAATGAAGCTGGATGGTTTTATTTATAAGGAAAAATATAAACTGAAAATGAGGAAAATGTGTGCGAATCAGAAAGGTAGACATGCAGAACATCATGATGTGTAAGACAGTGAAAAAGTAGACTCTAGCATGGATGATGGATAAGCTTGGAAGGAAGAAGGGTAAGTAATCATGGCATGGTGTATTTGGTTTCTGGAAGGCTTCTTTGTGGTAGAAAAATTTCATGACATAAATAGTGGAAACTCAACTCCTTCAAGCTTTAACTAGAACATTTTTCTGAAAATTTTCTACGATTCTGGAAATTATTTCTACATTCCATTCGTTCGTTTTTTGAACCTTAAAAAAGTTAGCATTTTGTTGCAAAAAACTTGTGAGAGCATTGAAAATATAGGAAAATATGTCCTTAATAAAAAGTTAAAATAAAATGTTATTATACCTAAAAGTAGCGACCCTTGTTGTCGAAACCTGTTTCTAAGTGACTTGCGAAAACAAGTTAGCGCAACAATCATAAAATTTGAGAAGATTTTAAATTTATTTATAATTGTAATTTTATGATTTTATTTATTACCTAATATTTTTTATTTATTTATATGTTTTTAGTTTTTAATTTAATTTAATTTTTATTTTTGTAATGTTATCATAATCCTTTTATTATTATTTATGAAGTTGTTTTTGTTTATATATTTTTTAAATTTAATTTATTTACAAAAAAAAAATTTCATGTGCTTATTTTAATCTTATAAGTTTATGTATATAGATATGAACATGCGTCTTTATGTAATGATTTCACAATAAGGAGAGAGGGTCGGCCCTTCCAGTGGTCGACCCCTCTAAAAGAAGACTATCTTAATGATATGGATTAGAGAAGAGTGTGCAAAATAACTGATTTCTAGGATAAGTTTAGCAGGTTTACTGACCATGCGGATACCCCCCCAACTGAATATGTGCGAGGTCCCACTGTGCAAGAGTAAAAATTAGAAACAAGGCGTAGCCGCGACAACAACTCCCTTCGATTTTAAAGATGCATATTAATTTTATTATTTTATGTTTTTCTTAGATTATTTTTTATATTTATATTTTATTTATTTACCTATTATTAATTTGTATTTATATGTATTTTAATTTTGTGTTATTGTTATAATAATATTTTATTATTATAACACCTAATATTTTATGTGTTTTTTTTTAAATTTTGATATATATAGATATAAACTAATGTTTTATAAATTGATTTCTTTAACCAAAAATAAATATAAATAAAACAACATGTATTATTAAGCAATGAAATAATAGTTCTTTCCCAACTTCAAAGGAAAGGGTTTAAATAGTTCTTTGCCTCATTTGAAAGGAAAATTAAACCCACTAAAAAGAGAGGCCAATTTCCACTAAGATTCATTTTAAGCTAGTACATCCCGAAAAGGCATCCATGAAGCGCCATCGAAAAACCTAACCTACTTTTATGAGGTTTCCAATATGTTGGTCTCTCATTCTTGGGATCCACAACATATGGGATGTTATCCCCATTAATCTTCTCCCCTTTGTTCACTTCTAGTTTGGTAGAAGAGCTATAACGTTGCTCGAGTTTTTATTTCTCTTTCTTCCATGTTGAAGAATTTTATTTATACATATAAAAGATAATTAATCTTTTAATTACAAATTTCATTTTGTGTAAATATATTACAAATTTCATTTTCTGTAAATATATTTTATAAATTTCTTTGAAGATCTTTTCAATTCATTAACACTTGTTAAGCATGATATATTTGAATTATCATATTTTTAATTAAAGTTTCTATTATAGAATAATATGGAGGCACATTAAAAATTAAAGTAAAATTATGAGAAATTTTAATTATTTCCTAAGTGAGTATATGGTAACTTTAATGCATAACTATATGCATGAAATACTTTTTAATCCTTGATTCTTGTGAACTTTAGAAGGATACGAACAAAGATCTAAAATTATGAGTCCATAAACTTCCTTTTGTTGGATTTAGAGACGTCTAATTACAATAATTAAGTTGGACATACGTGCATTATGATTATGATATCAAATACTGTCGCAAGATTACATTTATGTAATGATTAAAATATGCCAAACAATGTGATTAATTAAGTCATGGCATTATACGTATTTAAATAAGGATTTGGATACAAATACATATAGAATAATGTTAATCAATTATAATTGTGAATGGACCGATTATAGTTGATTAAAATAATAGCAGTAATAAATTTGAGCTAAATAAGGAAATCAGAATTTATTCTGATTTATTTCAGTTTTTTCTGAAGTTTCCCGATTTCAAGATTTTTATAAAAATCGGAAATTCCAGATTTCTTTTCAGACTTGTTTCCCAAGTATTAGCTAAATTTCAGCTGCCCTAGGATTAGAATTTTTTCTTTGGCACTGCTATAAAAGGGCTGAGTCTCCAAGGCTTGCAATCATCCAAAAAAAAAATTGTCTGCTCCATTTGAAGACAGGATACTCTCCGGAGAAAAGGATTGCAAGTTCTTGGAAGGATTCGAGAGCCAACAACTCAAGTCAAGACCAGGAGCGTATCAACCCAGAGCCTTGGAAGCTGTCTGCGGCCTTTGAAGATGGAAAGTAAGTTCCGCTGTGCATTAAGCTTGATTTCTAAATTCCGCTGTGCATCAAGTTTAATTTCTTGCATAGGAGTAGATCTTGGTTAGTGTTTAAAGTAATTAGGTAAAACCCATAAAGTAAAAATCCAACAATTGGTATCAGAGCCTCCCTTATGTGAGAATTGCAGTTTGAAATCCAAGTCTCCATGGCTGAAATTGCTGCGTGTGATCCCCTGAGTATGAAATGTGTTTTCTATGAAATGCTGTGTGTGAAAACAATTATGAAGTATTGATTTTTTAATTCTTTTGTAATCTCTGTTTGGTGCTTGATTTTGAGATCTAGGGAATTAATTCTATTCTCTTATAATCACTCATGGAAAGAGGGATATGGCTTCTTGAGTATTGTTTTTATTTTTATTTTTATAGAGTTTTATTTCTTCAAATTGATTGAGGAAAGACTCTGTTACTACCCCAATCTCTAGGCGTTTGCTCTCCATCGGCGTTCTGAAATGTATGCCTGCATACGATTGTCTTACATTGGAATTTGGTGGTTAGTGTTTAACGTCGGAGAAGATTCATAAAAGCTAAATCGCCACAGTACACAGCTCACACCCTTTATTTTATTTTTTTTTAAATGGAAACCTGTGGATCTTGAGGCTTGCCAGTCACGTTGGGAAGGGTTTACCCTGTAGTCGACTCCTGCCAGTTCTTAGTTTTGTTTTGCTTAAATCATGGCCTAGGTTTTATTACAGGTCTGGTTTCCTGTGTTTAATTTCAAATCTGTTGCTGAGTTGGACCATGCGCTGATTATCTGAGCAACAGCTCTTTTTTCATTACCTGCATTTTTTGTTGCATTATCTATCCCAGTTGGATGGGTGCTGGCGTTTTAACTTGGGAAGGTTTTCATTGAATTACATTGACGCATGAGATAAACGCCGTCTTTATAAACTTCAATAATCTCATACATGTTCTTGACAATATGAGATCTACCTCCGAATGAATTGCTATTTTATCTCTGCAAAACGATCTGAAGTTCAAATGCTTTTCTCTATGAATTTCTATTTTTTAACTTGTAAATGGTATTTGAAGATGGAAACTTTTGAAATCGTTTAACAATAAGATATTTGAAGTGATAAGATTCTGTTTATTTCCTTTACAAAGAAGACCCTGCATTTTGTAACTGGTTTTCAATTGAATCATGGTTTGGGACATTATATGGTTGGTTCATCTAACCGAGACTGCGTTTATACAAATCTGGAACTAATTGGAATTGGTTCGATTCAGTTCTTATTAAATGCCCATTTAAGATATGAATATAGGGAACGCAGAGGCAATAGGAGCGCACTTTGTCCGCTGTATCATTTTTAACTTGAAATCAGTCAATTTGATGCCCAACGAATTCAGGGAGTAATCTTGTCTTAAAGGAGGCTATATTTCAGATTCTGAAAATTCGTAGATTGAGATAGAAACAGAGTCAATCTATAAGTTGAATGAAGAGTCTGTGGGTATTTTGTATGAGTATATGGTCTTACAGTAATTTGGATAAAAGGACCCAACAGGGATAACTATGAGCCGAAACCTACGTTGTAATGAAAGATAATGGTCTTCTTATAACAATTGGTTAAATAGATGTCTGCTTTAAGCTTTTGCTACTGTCAACACTGTAATTTTTGGCTAAAAACCACTATCATGAATTCACATACTGTTTTGATGTTATAAATGGATTCTTTTATAAGAATGAAACCTGTGAGGAAATCTATGCCCTTCCCTGGCTGTAGAACTGAAGGAATTTGTGCAACACACATATGCTGGCAATGTCTAGAAAAGCATTTGGGGTTTGGTGCACCAGGTCCGTTAGTGACCTGCCTTCCCCACTTGACTGGCCTGGTCGTTAGCAAATGGATATGTCAATCTAGCCCAAAGGCGGAAAAGACAATAAGGTAATGATTGCGCCCAAAGGTGTTTTTTCATTATTGAGTGGTGTTTTGGATAAAAGATTCAATGGAGCACATAATTTAATTTGGCCTTTTAGATGGATTTTAGAATTATGACTAAAGATCAAATCGTGATGCATAATATCTGTTTTTTTTTTTCCTTTTGTTCTTCAATTTTCAGATCTAAACATAATGTCAAGTCTAAGTCAAATTAAGCCCCTCATGGGGAACAATTTCAAACAGTGGGAAGAAAAGTTGAAATTAGTCTTAGGGATCATGCAATTGGACACTGCACTGAGATTTGATCGCCCCAAGCCCAATAAAGAGGGTGAAGAAACTCCCCAAGAGAAGGCTAATATTGATAGATGGGAGCATTCAAATCGCATGTGCATAATGGTGATGAAGCAAACGATCCATGAGACTTTTCGGGGCATAATACCTGATACAGAGACCGGCGCTATTAAATACCTTAAGGCCCTTGAAGAGAAATTCACAAAGAGTAAAAAGACTAAAGTTAGTACACTCTTTGTGAAGTTGGAAACAATAAAATACAAGGGAAAAGAAGGGGTTAGAGAGCATGTTATTGAGATGACAAGACTGCAATGTGCCTTGAAAGGGCATAATTATGACATCTCTGATGAAGTTCTCATTGAGTTCATTTTTCTGTCTCTCCCGTCCAACTTTAGTCAATTCAAGATGACTTAT
>LPNX010726836.1:0-106155 GCA_001517045.1 Pseudotsuga menziesii
TAGTACATGTGCAGCCTGTGCATGTACTGGCCATGCATGCACACCTCACACATGCACACTAGTATGAAATATTTAAATAGTTGATAGGTTAACTAAGTAATGGTGAATTGATTTAAACCTATAAATGTACCTAGTATCACTATGTTTGACCATAACTTCGGGACGAAGTTTCCTGAAGGGTGGGTGTATGTAATGCCCCATATTAATTTATGATTAACAGTAAGTGCTTTTTAATTTAATTGAAAAATTATATATATAATAATTATTAAGGTTAATATATTTTTTTAATTATTATTTAAGTTATTAATAAATAATAAACATAATTTGCAAAACCATTAAGTTACCGCTCAATATAATCTTGAGCAATCCACATAAGTTAAAATGCTAGGACATGTGTAACAAATACCGTTCAAAGAAACTAACACCTGTCAATCGAAAATTTAAATACACTGAATAAGAATAACTTGAAATTAATAAAAGGGGCAGTGGAAGAAAGGGCGGTGGAAGAAAAGGCGGTGGAGGAAGGAGGTATAAGAAAATTTTTGAAGAAAGAACAAGGAGAGGAATTTTTACGGAGAACGGGGAGTGAAGAAATTTTATGAAAGAACAGAGAGGAAAGGAGAGAATTTTGGGGAAATTTACTCAGTCAGATTTGAACTCTGAGGAAAGGAGGTTGCTATCCATTTTCTTGGTACGTGGGCTCGGGGGCTAGGAAACCCGTCGGTTTCCTAGGGCCAGCAAACCTGCTGGTCGGCAGGGTGGAAAATCAGAGCCGGCAATAAGGCTTTCTCAGGAACAGGTCAGAAGCAGGAGAGGGATAAGCAGGAACAGGAGCTGGAGCAGGAGCAACAGGATTCAAGAGCAAAAAATAAATTCGAGGTATTTCTCTAGTAAACTATCTTTTACTATGCAAAATTAAATGAAAAATCTGATAAAGAAAAGTATATTTTTTTTTTTTCTGTTAAGGACCGACTTAAGGAATGACTGAGTGCTCTTCCCGGCAGACAGAGCACTACATTTAGAATTAAATGTATAGATATTTTTTTGAAATTTTTATACCTGATGGCCTTATCTGTATATATATATTTATCTATAAAGTAGTTTTGTTTGTAAGTAATACCCTAAGGTATCTATTTAGTATATTTAGTTCTTTAATCTTGCTCCTATGATTAAATCTACTATAATCTGAACCTGTCTCTACTGACAAATGTAATATGTTAGTAGAGTTATAAGAATAGGTGAGCAATAAATAGGAGGTCTAGATTTACCCAGTTTAGAGTAATAATTTCTGAATATTGAATGAATATAGAAACAAACTTTAGAGATGAAATCCTAGCTATATACAACCTATGATAACATTTACAACCCAAGGGAGTATTGAAGAGAATACAAACCCTAGCAGAGTCTAGCCAGAAAATCAAATACATAGGGTTAGTAGATATATTGAAAACATTCATCTAACATATCCATCATTTAATCTAGAAGATAACATATACATTCTGGTGTTAGATTTTAACAAGTGTAGCCTTAGGAGATATGGATAGCACCATCATTTCCAGGGTTAATAATATATAAAGAGCATTTATATAAAGTAGCCATCATTTACCCTATAAATGAACTTGACATACTAAGAACTCATACCTGTATTTTTTCTTCCCGAAGCTCCTTTAATGGCTGAACCTGCACACTTTTTAAATAACCAGCATTATCAATATAAGACAGATCTAAACTCTGATTTTGATGGCCAAATTACTTGGGAACTACCAGCTTCCTCCCAACCATAACTAGAAACCGTTCCTGGTTCTAATCGGATCCCCCAAAGCTGGACTCCAACATGCAAGTAGCTTAGAGCTCATACGGTAGGGTTTCCTAACTGGTATTCAGTTATGAATCAATCCCCTTTTTCTTGCAGGAGAGAATTCTCCAGAAAAGACTTCAGAGCAAAAAAGCAGGCAGAATAATAATTCTCCAAGTTAAAAATCAGAACCCCCCAAGCCTTTGCTTGGCTTCAGTATTTATAGACAGAAGAGACAGTAAAATCAAGAAACCTTGGTTTCGTGATTTAACCCTTTTTCAATTACTTTGGGTAATTATTAATATTTTCACTTAGGAACTTTCTACTAGTTCCTAGTTGGACTTTTATAGACATTATACTATCTATTAATCTTTTCATAATAAATAATAATTGGTGGAGCTCTTCTTCTTTCTTTCATTTATTTATAATATTAAAATATTTAATTCTTTATACATAACATGCATAAAGTACATACTAATATAACACTTTATTAACATTTGTTTGTGGGCATCATATACAATGATCCCTCAACTAAACAACACTTCTTCATTAAGGTCAAGTAGGTAGATGGTTTAGGTCTACTAGGATAGGTAACTCTAAACATCATTGCATGTTGGATTTCCCTCGTATAACGTGGTAGCTCTTCAGTACTTTGATGAAAATACAGAAATTTAAAATTTCATTTAATCACTTATAAATAAGTATGATGAGATCAATATTTTTCTCGAGTCGTTTTCACTCAGAAGTTATTAAATTATTTTCAGCAACCCCTAGCGCTTACTAGAGCCCATACTCAACACCTATAGCAGGGAGTTACAAAGATAGTGCAATTCCAAAGCTTTTGCTCAACACTAAATGCTAGGTTGTACTTGTATAATACACCTAGGGATACAATGTCCAAGGATCCGATGCTCCAGAGCTTATGCTCAACATCAACAACCACTTATACTATGAAATGAGAACTTTATACTAAGAACGAGAACTCTAGCGATAAAAATGATGATTTTTGCATAAAAAGCACAAAAAACACCCCCCAAATAGAAAAGTGTTGATACCAGTATACACGTTTTTTTTTTCAGGGTAAAAAATAGTGTCATGGCCTAAACATGCCATACTATTGTTTACAAAAACCTTGAAATCAACCCCCAAATTGGAAAATGATTATTTTCTTCAAGAGACAAATTACAACTTTTTTGAAACTTACATGTTAAACAAAAAAATATATTTCATAAACAATTTCACCATTCTAACCATTTTGAAATCAAACAAATTGTGGTGTGATTCATAATGAAATCATATATTATACCCTACAAGAGCACACTATTCATATAAATGATAAAAAAATCATTTAGAGTTTCAATTACAAATATCATACTAATAAAAAACATCTAAAGTGTTTCATGTGAAATTATTCAAACTCATCCATGGATTCTGACACCCCATCATAATGTATATTTTCGGCACATGAACGACTAAATATAATAATAATAATAACATAAACCCCTAACCCCCTAACCCCCCATTACATTACATTAAAAGAAAAATTAAACACCCCTCCTAACCCCCTAAACCCCAACAACATTACATTTACAAAATTTAAAACAGAGCCCCCTCCATCTTCAAAATGTTGAATGCACAACTCAACTAAGGTCTTGTGGGAATAATCGATCCACCACTAATTTCTCTTAGATTGATTTGTTACTTTCCTTTGTTTCCTAGGTGGTGTTAATATATGTGAGAATAACATCTATCCGTGTTATTAAATGGAATGTTAATATATGTGAGAATAACATCTATCCATGTTATTAAATGGAACTGTGTTTTTTTCCAATTTTTTTTGGAATATGGTGAATTTATTTAAAGATTTTTTTTAACTAAATCTGAATTTTTTGTTGTTTGTTGGGCAATTTGAAGAACATAAATGAAATCATGCAGCTCAAAAAACCCCAAGCATTTTCAGTCTCGCTATTTGAAAATTCCTTGAAGTTTTTTACCATAAACGTCCCAAATCAAGCCGAAAATTGAAGCAAAATCGTTGCACATTTAAACAAACCTTTTTTTATTTGGAATGGACATTCATCTCCAAAAATATGAAATTCTTGGACATTTTTAGTCCTAGATTTTATATTTTTACAATGAATTCTTACCGTGTATTTTGAAACCAGTAAGCTAAACTCTAGACCATTTGCACCTAAAATTCGACGAGTTTTCTCGCCAAAATCACGCGAAAATTGTTCAAAGGGTAGTTGTTAGTGATTGGAATTGTATAATATGGGTGTCCCAAGGGTAATTGAAGGTCCTAAATCCATTTCTGCAATAAAAATTGCAATTTTAACACTGAAAAACTCATTTTCAACAACAAATCGTGTTACCAAATTTGGACCAAACTGGCCTGAAAAGGTGCATATGGTCTAAAGATTAGTCAACTCCATTTTATAACCCATGCCCTCGTACATATTTGGGTGCACTTTTTGAACAAACCGTAGTCCATATATTCGAACAAAAAGTGAGTCGACGTTAACGACACCACGTTACCGGAGAAAGACTGTTAATGCTGCCTTTTTTCTCGATTCATGAGAATATCTTATATCAAGAACTACATTAAATTCACGTAATAAGTAACAAAACATTAATTACAATACTTATATTCCATATATATATATATATATATATATTAGCTTTTTACTAACACTATATATTAATAATATTTACACTAATTTTATTGACTAATATTTGAAGGTTACTCCCCCATATAAACAAATGAAAAAAATGCCCAACATTATGTATAACCCTTTATGTGTGTAATGTATACATTATACATTGTATATGATTTAATATGAGAACAAAAATGTATAAATAAAATTTTTAATATTGTTAGAATATAATCCGTTAGGGATTATAATATTGTAAATAAATAAAATAGGAATAGTTGGAAGCCGAAAAGGCTGGACGGAAGGTTAAACAAACCGTCACATGAATGTATAAATGAATGCTTAGCCATGAATAGTAAATCAATCGGGAGTTATACCTAACAACTGGTATCAGAGCAGGGTTGTCTGCCATAACTCCTGGCTGCCATTCTGCCTGCCAGTCTGCTCTTTCAGAGCTGCCTGCCAGTCTCTCCTGCCTGCATGCGTTACTTTTCCTGCCTGCTTTTTCTGCTCATACGTTTGATGTTAATGAAGAGCTTTACCCTAAGTTTTAACCACGATCTCGTTGTTGCTGTATATTTTTTATGTGTGTGTATATCTCTGGTGAACCCTAATTTATGCTGCGATATAGTTGTGATTGCGTTGTTGTGTATATACTGCATTGAAGACTGATATACTGGTGCGTGTTGGAGACTGGTGCGTGTTGGATGCTGAAGACTGCCCTCATTCGCGTTGGAGACTATTGAGTGAAGACCAGCGTGGATCTCTTCCAAAGTGGCCCATTGCCTCCAAACGTTTCTTCTCCTTTGTTCTCATCATCTTCAGAAGATACCGCGCACTGATACTTGTACACGCAGACTGCCGAAAACCCATTGAAGACTGAGCTTAATGCTGTCGTAAGTTTGAATCTTGAATCTTGAATATTTATGGGAGTTAAATAAATTTGTTGTTGAAAGGAGAACGATTACTATCGTGAGGCTGTTGGAGCTGCGTTTTGTATACACATTATCAGAGCTGCGATTTCATAATCTGAAGACAGTCACGTTGAAGACTCTGCGTTGAAGACTTCATACGAAAACCCTAATTTTTTGTGGGCTGGGCCTCCTCTTTCCTCTGCGATCTGTAACCTATCCTAGAGGGCCATGAGCCACATTTTATCTACCCGCGTTGAAGACTGCCAAAGGTCGTTGTAGTGAACACGTTGTGACTGATATATAATACTTGATGACCGTAAAGTGTGCGTGGAGCTGGTATGCAGCACCACCAGCTGAATACAAGCGTGAGGTAGATCATCAATGATATAGAGCAGTTGAGGAGTGAAGCTGTGCGGACGATTTCTGCGAAGAAGCATCCAGAGATTATACTGCTGTGCTCATCTATCATTTCGGTGGAGGCCGTGCTGAAATCGCTGCCGACACAGCACTTGGAGAGGGGCACGCTTTTCGTAGATGTCCTGTCCGTGAAAGAGTTCCCGCGCCGGCTGTTACTGCAGATTTTGCCGGTCGAATTCGATGTGATGTGCTGCAAACATTAATATTATATCTCAAGCCAGACCTATGCTGCGACAACATTGTGTCAGGAGTTGCAACTCATGGTATACATTATTGTAAAGAGTTGATAGTAAGACAAAAATGTATGAATTCATTCCTTTATTGTTTTATGAAGATATTTCCACTTGTAACATAAACCTTGGTGTAATATTAACACTAGCATATACCTTATTTCTATTTATCTATCTCAAAAATGAATTGGAATGCAAAATTCCTACTTTTTCTCTCCCATACATATTTAAAGCTAGGATAGATTATCTTATTAAATGATATAAACATTATATATTAACTTCCGTATTCCCACTACCAATTAGAAATCGATAGTTTCTCGATTAAGCATTCTCGCAAGCGATGAAAAGTGAGAATTCTCCTAACAAATGGATTATCAATGAGGGATGACCCACTTTCAACTCTACAAATAGCCCTTTGAAAGCGTAATGA
This sequence comes from Pseudotsuga menziesii, assembly GCA_001517045.1. NCBI lineage: Eukaryota > Viridiplantae > Streptophyta > Pinopsida > Pinales > Pinaceae > Pseudotsuga > Pseudotsuga menziesii. The sequence goes on from LPNX010726836.1 coordinate 6,438, forward strand.
CGTAGATAATCGAATCACACTCAGCGAGCTCAGCGGCATTAGAAGATTCAACTCCTTCGTCGTCACTTCAACCCAAAAGGAGAGGGTAATTTGAAGACCGTAGGGAGAGGGAGAAGGTACTCGCTTGGCCTTACCAATCAGGCTGGGTTTATCGGTTCTTGGTGACTGGCTACGACTGACAGTATTGCAATGACCAGTTATGATTGGAAATGGCCGCTGTTTAGGATGATCATACGCAACAAATAAAGGAAAGAAGGGTCCTCAGGGAGGCGAATGAGCCATTAAGGCAGGTAAGCTAGTGCAAAATAAGAAACCATACCATAGTTAATAACTAAGAAACATAATTGTTCCCAAAGCAGACCTTTCCCTCTCGAATGAGTTTGCTTCCAAAGGCTTTCGATTGTGCTGCTGGAAATGACTGACCATTTAAAATGATGCTAGTAATAGCATCTCACCACATGGCTATTTATAGCTATAAAATAATATAGAATAAAACCTATGTTATTAAAATACTGTTGAATCGTTCAAGACTGCAATTGTTTCAGTAGATAGCAAAATTTAGATCCAATTGACCTTAATAACCTACATCCAGCGAATGATGTTGTTGACCCAACTTCACCTGTAAATTCACTAGTTTCTTCACCACCAGTGGTTCGAAATCTCGCATCCTTCACGCAGACGGATGGCATAAAATTCAAGCCTGAGGTCATCCCTGGAAATGCACTCGAAAATTCATATAAAAGGTCAGACCAAGTTCACTGGGACTGGGTGAAGGTTACAGTGTTCTAGGCAGGAGGGAGGCAGAGAAGAGAAAAGGGAGGAGGGAGTGGAGCTCCGCTCCCTTGGCGGCCAAACATCCACCCCTTACTAGTGGCGCGATTCTCAGAATCGCGCCACCAGTAAGGGACAGATCTTTGGCTGCCAAGGGAGCGGAGCTCCGCTCCCTCCTCCCTTTTCTGTTCTCCAGCAATTGTTCAATAATTTATAACTGTTTAATTTATCCATTGGTGGGGAATGGAAAGATGCCCTTGGGAGACCTTCAATGTATGTGCTTTCGAGTTCTACTCCTCACCCCCTCACCCCCATCACAGTATACCTGTTCAAACATACCCCAAACACCTTACGCCATGAGCCTTGAGCTAGGAGTCCGTGCATAGATAACAGAGTTGAATTGAGACTAGTTGGGTGATTCGCTAAGAAAGGTACGAACCCGCTCACCCGGCCACCGGGGCGACCCTTACCCCACGAAACATAGGATTACTAAAGCACCTCACAGAGACGTACTGCCAATTGCCAGTAATTTCTGGGATGGAATCAGGGGCTTTAATACTTGGTTACTTGAATGGGCCGCGTCTCTTGCATGACCAACAACTCACCGGCCGACGTTTTCAGGTTTAGCAATCCATAGAACCTTGCGAGGCGAGATATCACATTGAAGTATATTAAGAAATATATTTTCCAAAGAAATATACCTGCAATTATCCAATAATTTATAACGGTTTAATATTAATGATATCACATTGAAGTATATTAAGTCTTTCTTGAAATTATTAATGCTATTTGATTTATTGGTTTTGAATAAAGACTTTGAACAAGATATATTGTATTTAGAAAATTTAGTCTTTTTATTTACTTAATCTAAATAGCCTAATGTTTGGTATTTGATTTTGATTGGATTAACATAATACTTTTTAACTATTTATATAGAATCAATGGTTTTTTTATTAAATTGGAGTATATATGTTTTACATGTTATTAAAAATGTTTTTAAATAATTAGTAATAATGTTTTGAGGTATTTAAATTTTATATTCAATTTTATTTTAAATTATTATGTAATTAAAAATAAAGCATTATAAAAAAAACTCATATTTTATTAATGAATAAATGGCGGATTAAAATAAATGGTGGGATACATTGTAATATACATAATTACATATAACACTTAGAATGATGGTAGTCCATCTTTAACAAAATATGTGACAACAATGTTTATTTACAAAAAGCTCTCAAGAAGATACTTATATTTCATTTTATAATAATGTCAAAAATATAAAGGAAGCAAAAACATTAATGTGAAAAAACTCTAAAGTTCGTCGGGAAGGGATGAGGGAGGGGCAAGAGTGTGTTTTTCAATTTGTTTTGAATATAATTTTTAGGGAGGCGTTTAGGGGGTTAGGGGATTAAAAACTTATTTTTAATATTGTTTTAAATTTAATGTTGTGGGGTTATGGGGAGGGTTTCTAAAACAATTATTTATATTTTTTTAATATAATGTTGTGCGGGTGGGGTGGAGTTTAGGTGTTAGGGGGTATAATTTTGTTTTCAATGTTTTTAAGTGTAATGTTGTGAGGGTTGTTTAGGGGGTTGGGGGAGGGATTTAATGTAATGTTTTTTAATACAATGTTGTGGGGAGTTAGGGGGTTTTATTTTTTAGTTTTATGTTTTGAAAGTAATATTGATGTTATTGTTACGGAGGTTTTAAAATTTTGTTATATTTTTTAAATTTAGTGTGGGGGGGTTTAGGGGGTTGGGGACTTTTTTTATTTTATTTTTTTAATGTAATATCGATATAATTTTTTAAATGTATTTTTTAAAATTTTATTGATACACTTGTGGCGAAGATGTCAAAAGAGCTTCAACCCCCATTAGCAGGGATGTTTGGAAAGAAACAATTTGGGAATCTTGCAGACATAGAAGAACTAATGGAAGAGGACATTAATGTTCCTCAAGGAAGCCAAGCTCAGAAAATTCCAATTTCGATAAAGAATTTGGCGAGCTTGATATTGTTGATTAGTTTCATGTCTTGAAGAAAATGTTAAATTTGACAACTTTTTGATAAGATATATAAGTAACGTTTTGACTTTCAAACTTTATTTTAGAAACAAAATTTCTATATATAATGTTTTTAATATGTTATTTACAAATATGTGGTATAGTTTTTCTTGAATTTATGTGAATTGTTACTTTTTGGAAAATAATATAAAATAATATCATTTTTATACAAAATATCTCTAAAAATCCATTGAAAATGGTCTTCAATGTTTTTTTCTCTAGATTTTTTTACAAATTTGTCAATAAAAATGTCTTATTTTGTCGATAAAAATGCCTTATTTTAAAATTTTTTTGCAAAATGTATATGTTTTTCATTATAACTTGCTTCTAAATGTATGTTATTTTGTTACATTTCTAAAAAACACACTTCAAAATATAAATTAAAATTACTTTACAACAAAGATAATTCAAAGGCCCAAAAAAATGCATGAAAATGAAAATGTGTGATACTGGTATCAACCCTTTTTGAAACGGAGGTAATAATGACTACTAAAATTAGGAGAGAGAAAAACGAGAACTATGTTGAGTTCTCATTTCATAGTATAAGTGGTTCAACATGGAAGGCTCCAAGGCTTATGCCCAACGTGTGCCCAACACATCCAATTATCTTCTCATGTGTTCCAGAGCTTCTCGCTCAACACAAAGTTAAGTACTCATCTGTTCCATAGCTTCTCGCTCAACACAATTCAATAATCACTCAAGTGTTCCAGAGCTCCTCGCTCAACACAAAACATATCGTCAATCATGTGCTTCAGGGTCCACGCCCAACAAAAACAAGCATATACATATATCATCAATAATTGGCTTACGCCCAATATATAAAACAAATCATCATGTTCATATGCAGCGGGGTCCTTGACCCAATATAAAATAAAACATCAAGATAATCATCATAATCAATAGACACATGCCTATAAGTGTTAGGTCCAAAATTCAGGATATTACACCATCATAGGTCTTCATACTTGTATTTTTTTCTTAAAAGAAATTCCATCTAGATTACCTTATGCATCACAAAACATCCAAAGAGTTTTCTATACACATCCTCACAAATCCTTGTCTTGACCATTAGATATTTGCATTCTTAATTTTCTCTTTACAATATTCTTTGTGAGCTAGTCTGTAAGATATTTTATGTCATAACCACTAACTTTATCTTTCATTGTGTATTCAACCACAAGGCTAGCCCTTACATAGATGATACTCACTCAGTTATCATATCACAATTATCAACAAACAAAATCTATTCAATAAAGAAAATAATCACACCTATCATAAAATCACTTCTAGCATGCTTCTCAACAAGTTTTATTCCACTAAACCGACCACAACCTCCATTTTGTGCTCTCCTTGTAACTTACACACACCATGAAATAAACTACGATGTACCATAATGTAACTATCCTTGTGCAACAATTCACAACTACACTCATAACAACAACCCTCATACACTCCATGGAATCTTTAAGATTGTACTATGAGCAAGTTTTTTTTTCAAACAAATTAAAATGCACATATGATACCAACAAGCAAAATTAAAAACACATTTTTTAAGTCCTACTAGGTATTGAAACATTTGTATCTTGAGTGCACGTTGAGGCAAGAAGGTCACCTCGTAAGGGTGTCGCTCTCCCTTATTCGTCATGTCTCAAAGATTATCTGCCATATATAAATATTCAAATAAAATAAAATTACTAAACATAAGGATTTTTCTAAAATGCCGCTCTCCCTTATTCGTCATGTCTCAAAGATTACCTGCCATATTCAAATAAAATGATTAAACATAAAGGATTTTTCTAAAATATGAAAATGGTATGGCTGACCTCATATTCCATATGTGCCATAAATTTTTTTTTAAACTCCAAGGTAAAGAATTATTATAAACATGGACATACACAAACACGTATTGTCTTTTCACTATCAGTCGTTCTCGTGCCCTCGTGGAGCTACGACAATGTCTTTAGGGAGAAAGACTTTGGCATCTTACAGATAAGCATGTTAGCTACACGTGCACTTTTCTAATGAAAGTCGTGAATCCTATGTTTTTTTATATATTATTGAAGACAAACAGACTTAATCATTACAAAAGAGTAAGAACACAAGTCTTCGGAAAAGCTTCGGATTCATCTAGACGCTGTCATCTATGCTAGCTGTGGAGCAAAACTCCCTCCATTGGACGGAGGAGGAGCAAAGTCCTTTGCTCCTCCTCCGTGCAATGAGGGAGGATTGCTCCACAGCTAGCTTACTCCGTCATCTATGACATCAAAGTGACACCACAGAGGAATTAAAAGTCAAAATTGATAAGCTTGCTGTAAGTTTATTCTCAAGTTGCTGAAATCTAACATTATTCTCAATATGCTGAGATGCAACATGTGATAATATTTAAATGGTCGCCCTCAAAGAGTGTCATCTATGACATCAAAGAGGAAGATACCTATAGCTGGAACATTTACTCTTTACGCGGAGAGAGAATCCGGTGACGAAAACGATTCTCGTTCCAAAGTGACGCTGATTATCTAATCGGAGAACGTGAAACTCCTGGCCTGCGCACATGAGTGGAAAAGGGAGAGCTGGAGAGCCCTGGCCTGCACGCATGACGAAAAAAAGGGAGAACTCGAGACTCCTGGCCTGCGCACAGGAGGGGAAAAGCGCGCTTGAGTCGCACATGAATGTAACGATGGAATGTTCCCACTCACAAATAAACCTGTTGGCAAAGAACCCTCATTTACATTATACACGTGCGGCAAAATGAATCGATTTTCATTTAGATGATAAAGTTGATCATGAATCAAGCTAAATTTGCCAGAATGATCAGATTTCAAGCATAATCATTGTGAGAATTTCTTATGCTCAAGAGGTTTTTAATAGCTCAGCTTTGAGGAGTGAATAGATGCGTTTTCATGTTGTTATTTATTCCCGAGCGGATCTCCCTACTCCACAGTAGGTATATTTATAGTTATGTTTCATTTCTCCACAGTAACAGCATTTTTATTTCAAGTACTCATCTCAACGGTTTCCAATTTCTGTCGATGGTCTCCAGATTTAGTAATACCAATGCAACATATCTATTGTTGAATTTTATGTTTTCATCCCAGCTACTGCAGAGCTTCTGCGTAGCCGATAATGGAGAATCCTCGCCTGGAGGAACATCACGGACAAACATCCCGGAAATTTAAGGGACTCCAACTGCGAGAATGGGGGAAACGGGTATCCGAAATTCGGATGTCCAGATCGAGAGAGAAGATATATCCCAGAGCGGGCCGCCCGTGCCTTCGACGCAGCAAGCTATTGCCTGAGAGGGCCTGACGCAAAATTCAACTTTCCTGATTCTGTGCAGTCCATTCCGTTCGCTTCTTCTCTTTCCCGTCAGCAAATTCAGTCTGTCGCCGCCGAGTATGCCCTGAAGAAACTCTCTTTATCTTCACCCTCTCGCCAGCATAATATCGACAATCAGAGTGAAGAGAAGCCCTCGATGTCGTCTTCGGTTTGCGAAATGGAGTTGTCTAGCGACGACCTGCAAATGCCGGAGGAGTTGGAGCTTTGGAAATCTCTGTTTGCTGAATCAGACGGCGCTGAGTACCTGAATTTGGAAAAAATCCCTTCGATTGACGAGGAGTGGGCGTTGGAGTTTTCGAAATCTTTCCTTGCTAGATCAGACGGCGCTGAGTACCTGAATTTGGAAGATATCCCATCGATCGACGAGGCGTGGGCGTTGGAGCTCACTCCCAACTTTGCAAGATGAGGACGTTGACATGTCCGTCAATCCGACAGTCTGGTGGAATTTCCAAGATGTTTGAATCATCGTTTTGTGCAATTTCCAAGATATTTGAATCGGCTTTTCGTTTCGACCGGAATTAGAAGAGCGGATTGTCCGCCAGGTAGGTAATTTGATCGACAAATACAGGCCGCACTGGGCATTTTCAAATGTGACATATGTGTTACGTATCTGTCGAAGAAAATTGCGTTGTCGTCTACTTGACAAATAATTAAGCCACCCTTAAAAACATTTAAGTGTGACCACACATAAGAAAGCTCCCGTACTTAATTTATAATAGACTATTGGTTATTATGTGTGATGTGTTTCAAGGGTTGGCGATGGGCGTTGATCCAATTGCTCCAAGAGTTGGCCACGGGTGTTGATATATTTGTATCATTTCAATTTATATTATGAACGGTACCCAGAAATGATAGGCCATAGGATAAACTAAAATCAAATATATATTTTGTAAAGGAAGAAGTATTGCCGGGGGTTGTTGTGAAAAATATGTGCTAGATATAACAAGAAGTGCATTTATATGTAATTCCAAGTCCGTATCAAGCTATTCCATTGCCTATCCGCACATATCAATGACCTATTCTTTGATCTTGCTGCTACTTCTTGAAGAATGAGGATTCAAATTCATTAGCATCTTTTTTTTTTTAAATTTATGTTAAACACTAGGTTTTCTAGGTATTTTTAGTTGTGGTTATTAACTATGAAATTGTTGGTATGCCTGTCATAGCCACAACACGCCACCTTTTTCTTGGGTTTGTTGTAGTGTGCAGCATCGCCTAGAAGCTTCCTAGGGGCTTGACCAACCCAACCCAGGTGCACTCCACCGAATTACGCCTAAACCAACCTTGCGGAAATTTAACACTCGAACACTTATCTCATAACTTGTTTACTTAGCACGTTTAACTTATTATCTTACACAATTGCATCATGTAAAATAAACTACGCACATTCATCCACCGAAATACAAATAAACACGAGACAAGTATGGGTGGGGCGCTCAACTAGCAAACCCTATTAACTTTTATTAGAGAAACTGTATTACAAAAGTAGAGCTGCCAAAACCGGCGAGCCTCCTGGTGTACACCCAACTAGCGACACATTGAATACAAGTTTAGAAAAGAAGATGAGTTGTCCCCACCAAGGCCGTCCAACTGTGTGTCTGCCGATCCTTATGGAGCATTTAAGCTTTAACTCCTTATGGGCTATCTTCTATAAACTTTGAACATTCAGCCATTTTAGAAAGATGAAAAACACTACAACAATTTTAATACTAACAAGTACCATGGAGTTTTACTCCAATTTGAACTTTATAAAGTTTGAGACTACAACACATGTTCTTATTTCTAGATTAATTTTGTTTAAGAATTATTTATTTGCATTGAATTGAAAGTGTTGTAGATGTTACTTTTTTCTAGATTAATTTTGTTTAAGAATTATTTATTTGCGTTGAATTGAAAGCATTGTAGATGTTACTTTGATATTGATTTATTCTCAGACAACTTTGCCTCTCATGGATTCTATGCAGGCTTCAAATATGAAGCCTTCGGAGCCCTTCAAAGGCCATTTTAAATGTCATAGAAGGCCACAAGGAATTTTACCATGCAAAAAAAATTTAGTTTCATTTCCAGCACTTCAATAATGAAATTGAGTAAGCCTCGGTAAGTTTGCAACAGAAAGGCGACTACAAAATTTGCCTATCCAGGGATTCAATGGACTATGGGAGAGTCGGGACTCAGAGTCTTCCCAAGTGCCCTTGAATAGTCAGATCATGGATGATGATCTCAGTCCCAATCAATACAGACCACGGTGGGCCACCAAGCTGCCTAGTGCCAAGTTCAAGTGGGTGAGTCAGGATTGTGACTCATAATTCGATGTTCACTTTCAAAGCATTTAATGGAATTAGCATGCATTACTGATTCACCAACTTCATTAAATCTTGGTATGAGATGATGCCACCTTTTGACTCGATATTCCATCTGTCATCTTATTGTTCACCGAGTCACATGATCTCACAACTTACAACTCACTTGAGTATTTGAGTATATGATGTGAAATTAAATACCCATATGAGTCATATCTATGGATGGTGAATTGATTTGATAACCCTCCACTGTCAAGTCTCTGTAAGGAAAAACTAATGGTGTTGTTTCTTGTACGTTACAACTTACAAGTTGCAATTTACAATGCATTGAACAATCTTTGCTAGATTTGAACCTAACCTGATCCAATGCAGGGTATGTAAGTTTCCAAACCAGGGTTTCACCTAGTGCTAGACATTTCTATTATGACCACCACAAGACTGGGATGACGAATCTTTGGTAGTTGGCAGCTAGCAGCATGCCATGCTTTGTTTGTGCTCATGAATCATATCCTATACTAGTTAGTCCAAGATTCTAGGATTTATTCCAGTTTCCATTCATTTACTGGGGTCAGAATCATTCGAGTCAGCACTCCCAATATCCCACGGTCCACCTAGACTGCTTATTCGACCTGTCTCATCGGAGGAAGGGGTTTAGGTAGTAGAGACAAAGGAAACTAGAATGAAGGGCCAGCCAAAGAGAATGGTTGTACAATATGCAATAGTCATCTCTAAAAGAAATGATTTTTTTTTCATATACCTAACTGAATATTATCATTACTTAATTTGTTGGGATGATTACACATTAACTCTTGTGCCCGAGCTATTTATGAGGGTTCCCTATGTCTACAATGGATACAATTTAGAGAGGCTCATTCCCATCATTATAGCACCAGTGGGTTTCTTCTGCAAATATCGCTATTATGTCTCCCCTCCTCACTCAACTCACCTTTTGACTTGAGTCCTCTTCTTCTTCTTCTTCTTCCTCTCCTAGGCTTTGTGATCTATGCCCTGAGTGCCCTCATAACGATGAGTGATCTCTAAAAGTCTCTAAAAACCTCGGTCAAACAATACCCATTTTTCCCTCACCTGCACAGATAAATCTATGTTATGTAGAAGCAAATTTAAAATGATTTTTTTTAATCATGTGAAATACACAAACATGCATTCGCCTACCTAGGGAAACGTAAACCAACTTATGAGAGCTGGGATATTGTGGAATTGAGATGGTATTGCTTCCAATCGTCTTTCTGTAGAAGGAAATGGTTTCACACTCTAATTCCTTGTTGTCTTCTACGGTGGGCAACTCGAAGGTTCCACCTTTTTCACAGGTAGAAGCAAGAGAAGCAAAGGTAGAATGATGGGTAGGCTGGATTGAGATTCCCCGAACTTAAATAGATTGGTAAATTCTATGAAAAAAAACATTATTTTGGGTTTACGAGTATAGAATAGTCAGAGGTTGGGACTCAGACTCTCAACTCTCCAATTCTATGCTTCAGTGTCTCCCTAATTTCTATTTCTTCCAGAAGATTATGCAGACTAAGCTGTCAACTTGGTTGTCATGAATTTACAGGTATGTATAGCATTTTACACTTGTGTAACATTTTATATGTGGATAAAAGTTAAATGTGTTTCTTGTTGGAGTTCCTTATGGTTCACACTCTAATTCCTTGTTTTCTTCTACGGTGGGCAACTCGAAGGTTCCACCTTTTTCACAGGTAGGAGCAAGAGAAGCAAAGGTAGAATGATGGGTAGGCTGGATTGAGATTCCCCGAACTTAAATAGATTGGTAAATTCTATGAAAAAAAACATTATTTTGGGTTTACGAGTATAGAATAGTCAGAGGTTGGGACTCAGACTCTCAACTCTCCAATTCTATGCTTCAGTGTCTCCCTAATTTCTATTTCTTCCAGAAGATTATGCAGACTAAGCTGTCAACTTGGTTGTCATGAATTTACAGGTATGTATAGCATTTTACACTTGTGTAACATTTTATATGTGGATAAAAGTTAAATGTGTTTCTTGTTGGAGTTCCTTATGGTTCTATATATATAAGGGTTTAAAACTTCTCTATCCAAAATGTTGTTTGAAATTTGTAATGTATTATGCGATTGCGTTTCCGCCAGACTAAGTCTCGAATACTCAATAGATGTAACCTTTAAAAACCGAGTATTTAAATGAAATCAGAACCAAAATAATGTATACTTTTCGTAGTCTAGGACCACAACTTCGTTTGGGTGGAGGAGCATGAAGAAAGAGCCTTGTATTTGAGTTCCAAATCTATCAATGCTATTTATCTGTCGTGAATTGTAAACATTAGGTTGAAAGAAAGAACAATATTTGACTATAAGTGTTTGAATCGTTCCAATTTCCTTAATGAAATCCAATAGTTGAAAGGATAAAATATTTAACAACCAACATTGTAAATGTTGTAGACTCTGACCCCTTCATTTTCTTGTCAACCTTCTAATAATGGAAACAAGAAGTACAAATTGTTTGCCAATATATCTAAACAAGGGAATCCCTCGACGGACGTTCATGAATGAGGGACTAGGAGTGCAATGATCTAGCGAAGAACATGATTTCAACATCCTCGTTGTCACAAACCTCCCAAATGTGTGTTTATGATTCATCTTCCTTGTTGACTTTGGTAGAAACTAGACACCCAACTTGTAGTGATATTTGTTGGAGAATTTAAAGTTCTTCCTTATAGTGGACTAATAAATACTTAAACTTTTCGATAGAGATCATAAACTCGATATAGATTGGAGGGATTATCCATATTATACCTATAATTGGGGATTTTGTTTGATCACTTCAAATTGGGGTATAAACTCGATATACATTGGTCTAGGGACTATCCATAATCCACCTAAAATTGGGGCATTTGTTTGATCACTTTGATTTGAGCATGTGGGGAGGACATGATTCAATTCTAAAAATAACTACTGAATTTAGCGTGAATAAAAAAGTTTCTCCATGAAAGAATTAGGTATTACATTTTGGGTTTTATCTCTTTGGTAGACCCAATCACACTTGACCAATAGAGCCACCATCAAGCTGAATCAATCCTCCATTCAAAGGTCCTTCCAAATTCCAATGCCTTATTTTATCAACGACCTAACAACCGAGTATTTCACCATCTTAACACAATTGTCCCTTATCTAAGCTCAATAAACTATATGCTCCACGAACCCAGAGAGTACATGGTTTACCTCACTAATTCCATGTAAATGTTGAATCACTCGGGATTTCTTCTTATTGTCATTTTCTTCCTATACATTGTTTTTAATAAATAATAAAATTTTGTTGTACACTTACAGTTTCAAATGGAAAGAATGATTTATTTTTAACATGTCAACATTGAAGGGTTCAATTTCTCACAACCCTTCAAAGTGAAATGGGACCCTACCCTTCAAATTTGATCCCTGATTCCATGTACGTTTCTACTTATAGAAAGGTCTGTGTAGAATGCGAGAGTTGGTATTCAAAGTTATGAAGATAATCATGATGGGAGAATCATTGTAGTATAATGAGAAAGTTGAACGTACATGGAAAGCTTAAAGGACATGTTTCTATTTATTGAAAGGTCCTTGTAGAATGTGAGAGTTGGTATGCAAAGTTATGAAGATAATGAAGGTGGGAGAATCATTGCAATATAAAGTGTAAAGGACAATATGGGATAAATAAGTCATTGTTTTGATTTTATATTTATGGAAATATTAATTTGTATAGTTATAAATAAATAAAGTGGCTCGTGAATGTTGATAGATAAAACTAACTGCTTAGTTTTGTGAAGATAGATAACTATTAAATAAATGATAAAATATATAATTTTAAATCTATTATTTATATCATATTGTTAAAGTTAATACAAGCACAACACAAATATTATATAATAATAATAAGAAGAAACTCATATGAAAAAAAAAAAAAAAATTGAACCTTATTTTAATCTTAATAAATATGTATTTAAACATAACAAGATATGACCACCATGAAATGAATTGGTGTTATACACTTGGGTTAATTTTTTCGATCAGCTCAACCAAGTCCAAAATCTAAGATAATTGAAAACGGGTTTTAGTAGCTAACCTTAATTGAAAAAGTTCTTAATCCAAGCCTCTGAGCCATGGGATTGGGTTAAAAGGATGACTATTAAATAAATGATAAAATATATAATTTTAAATCTATTATTTATATCATATTGTTAAAGTTAATACAAGCACAAAACAAATATTATATAATAATAATAATAAGAAACTGATATGAAAAAATAAAAACAAATTGTGAACCTTATTTAAATCTTAATAAAGATGTATTTAAACATAACAAGATATGACCATCATGAAATGAATTGGTGTTATACACTTGGGTTAATCTTGTTGATGAGCTCAACCTTAATTGAAAAAGTTTTTAATCCAAGCCTCTGAGCCATGGGATTGGGTTAAAAGGAAATCGCCTTGATGGAGTAGCTTTGGTAGGGCTCCTAATAATTGAAACCAGTTTTTTTTTTCACAACCTTCAAATAAAAGGAAATCGCGTTGATGGAGTAGCTTTGGTAGGGCTCCTAATAATTGAAACCAGATTTTTTTTTTCACAACCTTCAAATAAATGGGATAGGTTCAAAATGAACCACCCTCGTAGAGAAACTTTATTAGAATCCCTATTTTAAGTAATTTTATAAATAAATTTATGAAAAATTTGTTAATGTTGTATGTGGAGTAAACCTTGAATTTACTTTTAAAACTAGAATATTGAAATTTGTTTGTGAAATTGTTATTTTTTATAATTTATAATTTTAATAATGTTATTTGTTATAAACTAAATCTTTTTAAAAGTATTTATTGGCCTAGATCTAAATCCTAGGCTCTATGAAGCGTCGAGAGGGATCAAATCTCTCATGTATTGCACTCAATAAACTATCAACTTTGGTGTGTCCTATATATAGCCATCAAAGGACACTTTTTTTTTTGGAAAAGTGGTGGTACCCCCTTCACTAGGGCGTGGACCGCACTAACCCTTAACATGGTTGGATTTTTTGGTATCCGACACGATTAGAACCAGTGACCTTTCAGCTTAGGAGGACTCTTAAGCATACCCCGCCACCAACTATTCTACATCTCCCGGATACCAAAAGACACATCTTGTTATTTAAGGCCCACATATAATATTTTTATTAGTAATATTTAATATTATTTATGGCTAACATATAATATTTTTTATTATTTTTTATTTTGTTAGAAATGAACATTACAACATTTCCCCATAGATGGTTTTAGGACCATATGCAAGGCCCTCCTATAACCATGGGTTGTTCAAGAGGCCTTTTACATGGTCTTAAAACCATTTGCAAGGCCCTCCTAAACCATGTACGATAAAACCATGGGTTGTGTACGAGGCCTTACACATAGTTTTAAAACCATGTGCAAGGCCCTCCTAAACCATGTTCAATAAACCATAGGTTGTTTAGAAGGCCTATAAAACCATGTGCAAGGCCAAGATTTTTTTGCCGATAATTCAATTTTTTATTTTATTATTTTTTATTCCCAACCGCCTATTCAGTGTCTAATAAATAGATTACTTATCAAAACTTCTAGATGATAACAATGTTGTGAGTTCAATTTTGGTCGAGTCCATCAAGTTCAAACTTAAGTTTATGCCTATTGATAGTTCTCTCAATGTTGAGTTCAACGGAAAAATTATTTCCGTGAAGAAAAAAATTAGGACCGTGATCATGAGTAGACCTTGGATAACCAAAAGGGAATCACCGCTCAAGTTAGAGCATCGAAAAGGATACCCTCGTTACAATTGGAGTGTGGTTCAATTGTAGATTTTGACCGAAGCAACAATGAAATAGAGTTACAGCTATTGGATCAAGCCACAAACAATAAAAGAGTTATTGATATTGGATAAGTTTAGATTCTTACAGTGGTACTAATTCCTTGGGATATGGGCCTAGATTTTTCGAGTTGTAAGTCATTTTCTTCATAATGGCCTTGGACTAACCAGGGCTGTGCCAAGTAATGGCCTTGGAGCGTGCTTTTCACACTCACATACAGTTGTCACTCAGGTTAAAGAAGAGCCCTCACAGACAGGTAAAATCAAATTCAAATTTTGAGGTATATGTAACAATGCAATATTGGGATTTCTTCCATAGTAATAGTTGCAAGTAATTTTCTTCATACTGGCCTGACCTCGGACTAAGCAGGGCTATGCCATGTTTCGAACAAGAGTGCTCTTTTCACCATCATGTGCATAGGTGTTTAAACAAAGAACTTGATTTCTCACCTATGTTTACATGGATCCTATTATACCATGTATTCATGAGCCTGCTCCACCATAATGCAAGTCATTAATGTCGATGCATGAGGCCTCTGGTGAGTAGATACATATCACATCAACATGTAACAGTGTCACAACTTGTCTTGGATTTAAACCTTCATAACTTAACTAACTTTTTCTCTTATTTATGACTTAAAACTAAAGGAGTATGGAATATATGACAAATAAGTAATCCCATCTTTTTCTCTTATTGTTATAACACTTAAAAGAATAGCCTTGTTCACGTGAAAGTATTATATCAAGTCAAATCTCTTTGTTTCTCATTGATTTCTAAAATGATATTGACTAGAAAACAATATTTAGGAATTTAAGTATATCACATACGCCTAAGAATGGTTTTTGAATCCCTTTTAACAAATATATTCTTAGTCTTTCTTGCCTCTAAATATCTACTTGGTTATTGGTGTCTTCTCCTAATCTCCAAGTAAAACTTGCTTCATAATTTCTCAAATACAATCCCCCACACCTCCCACTCAAAATAAGTATTCAAATTTTTTAATAAATAATATTAATTTATAATAAAACCTATTAGAATATAAAACTATACATATTAGTAAATTTTAATAAATATTATTAGTTATGTCCGCATCATTAGTTAATGCTCTCCATCGAGCAAGACATTGATTGAAAGATTAAAAAAATACATATTATATATATTATTTTATGTCGACAAGTTCATATATTTTCATTTTAGCTATCCCTAAACTAAGTGGTAGGGAATCGCTACCACGTAGCACTTGTTTAAGTTGATAACTACTAGCCGGAGGAATTGAACTAGTGATTTCCTATTTGCAAATCACAAGACTCAATCAAGGCATTGTTCCGGTGATTCCTATTTGCGAATCACACTACTCAATGATTTTAGGTAGCCCTTTTGGCTTGATCCTAGTAAAAGTTTCCTTGATTTATGTTTGATGCAATTTGACAATAAACTTCATTTCTTTGGATATCATTTATTCTTTCTTTCTTTTAAATCTTTGAACTTTAGCAATATATGGTTGAATGAACAAGTGCACAACCTCATCTTCATTGACCTTAACTTGTCGATCCTTCCTATGTTATTGTTGGACAATATTTAGTAGAAGATTGCAAAGGAAATCAAAATCCATGAGAAGTCAGTATGAAATGATGATAAAGTTTAGAGGCCACGACACTACTCTTGGAAAAGAGTCTACTAAACTCCAACAACAAAAAGACCACTTGAGCTAGGACAAGTAGAAGTTGTAAGAAGCAATTGAATCTACCTATCATGGAGTACCTGAAGCAAAACTTGTGGAGGAAATGGCCCCTAAGGTCAAGTTACTACGGCCTTGGGAAGTTATCACTAGCTTCGTTCAGAAAGTTGAAGAATTGGAGGTCAAGTTACTTCCTAGTACACCCCCTAAAGTGACTAAGCAACAACGTACAAAGGTTTAGAGGACATCCAAGATATTAAGAAATATGAAGCTTATTGTGCAAAGATGTATGAGGAGATTCTCATACTTAGGGTGCATTGTTATAATATGCAGAGCTGTAAGGTATCACTAAGCAAAAATTAACTAGGTAAGGTTTCAGTAGAAAAGGAGGATCGAGCGGGTGGAGGAACTTCAAACAGAGGTCGAGTGGGTGTCTGAGGAATTAGACCAGAGAATTTAGAAATTATGCAGGAACTTATATTAACCATGAAGAGTAGTGAAGGAAACATCACGTATAAAGTCATCAACAAAGTGATCAAGCTTAAGAACTATGTCCAATGATATGTAGAGAAATTAAAGAATGTCTATGGGAAATTTTTATCGAACCTAAATACCCTAGTGTCAGAACCTTGAAGTGGCTCGGGATGAGCCATGTGTGATTTTTGGGGGCCTATTGGCCCTAGTAAATTTTGGGAAGAAGAAATGGTTTTGGTGTGAATGGGGATATGGTTAAGTGCTTCGACCAAGTGGACAACTTCGATGAAGCAGCCGAGATTTCAAGAAGTTGGATGTGTTGACGAAGTCCAATAGAAAGGTTGGTTATGTGGTTATGAATGTTTTTCCAGTTACATTATTAGGGCTAATTAATGTAGTAACACTATAAATTAACATATGACACTTGTCTAATTTTCTTGAAAACAAATTTAGACTATTATTATTAGATATTTACACAATATTACTTATCTTGTTTTTATATGGACAATAAATATAATATTGTATTATAATAACAAATAATTAATAAATATTTTTTAAGGGGTTTACAACTGGTATGTTTAAATCTTACTAATATATAGTAAACATTATAAATCTTAAATACATATTAATACTTTTGAAATCAAGATGTTCCATTTTGAAATCTGCTTGAACTGATTACAAAATTTCTTCATCCATAGTCATATCTACGGACAACCAAATTGATAGTTTTTTATGAGTAGCCAAAGACACTCAACACCAATGAAACTCGATCCAATTAATAGAGCATCTCATTTTCAACTTCTAGCTTTTTTAAGTTGAATGCCTTGGATCCAAATTTGAATTTGAGGTTCTATCCTGTCAATAACTTGATCTCCAATTATTACTCCTAATGCATTAACTAACATTAAATTTTTGTACCTCATTTTTTTTTGTATCGGCTTAGATTTATATTCTTCTTTAGGGATAGTTTAGTCATTCCATCTGAAGGATGTGGTAACCCCAACTTTATGACATTGGCAAGCATTCTCTTGAACAAATTTATATCAACAACCAATGATTTCATATTGATTTGAGTTATCCTTAACAAAGCTTGTTTCATAACCATTTGTTTAGCCAAATTTATTAGTGTGTTCTCTTTATAACATGCAACTCCTCTTGTTGTATTTTACTTCTATTGTTCATTTTCTCTATTCTCTATTATATTTGCTTAGACATCTTTCCCAACTCCTTTTCTATTCTCTTGGATTCTTCTTTCATTGATTTATATGTTTCTAGGTCATCTTGTATCACCTCACAATGGTCCAACTCACTCATGAAAAGTTGAGAAATATCATCCCATAGGGTCTCACTAGTTATTTTAATAATATATTCCCCTTCAACATCCAAATTGAGCTTATTAATTTGACTTTTAATCTCATTCACCTCAAACTCTAAATATTGATTATCATCCTCTTTCTTGCTAACATCTCCTTCAATCTCTACAATTCTTCCTTCTTTTTTTGTCTTTGTCAACTATCCCTTGAGTTGGCTACTGAGTTGGAATGCCTTCATCCATTTCATCAATCACTTATTTATCTACACCCACCATATCATACTCCTTTGTAGTCTTCTCTATCTCTCTTATAGGTTGACTTGCCTCTTGTGTGTTAGGAGGTAAACCTTGAGTCACT
This sequence comes from Pseudotsuga menziesii, assembly GCA_001517045.1. NCBI lineage: Eukaryota > Viridiplantae > Streptophyta > Pinopsida > Pinales > Pinaceae > Pseudotsuga > Pseudotsuga menziesii. The sequence goes on from LPNX010726836.1 coordinate 24,569, forward strand.
TGCTCATTTAATAATGTGATATTTTTCAATTTAAATGAGGAAATATGCCATTCAATTTCATTTATTTCATTCTCCTTCTCCTTATCGATCTTCTTGTGTTGAAACATGCTAGCATAATTTTTTTTTTATTTTCGCCTTAATCGTGTATGAGTTCAACGATCTAAACTAGATAAGTTATAGGTATATTCAATTGTTTCCTAAGTTGGGCTATTTAATTATATTTTAATAAATATTATTAGTTATGTCCGCATCATTAGTTAATGCTCTCCATCAAGCAATACATTGATTGAAAGATTAAAAAAATACATATTATATATATTATTTTATGTCGACAAGTTCATATATTTTCATTTTAGATATCCCTAAACTAAGTCTTAGGAAATCGCTACCACGTAGCACTTGTTTAAGTTGATAACTACTAGCCGGAGGAATTGAACTAGTGATTTCCTATTTGCAAATCACAAGACTCAATCAAGGCATTGTTCCGGTGATTCCTATTTGTGAATCACACTACTCAATGATTTTAGGTAGCCCTTTTGGCTTGATCCTAATAAAAGTTTCATTGATTTATGTTTGATGCAATTTGACAATAAACTTCATTTCTTTGGATATCATTTATTCTTTCTTTCTTTTAAATATTTGAACTTTAGCAATATATGGTTGAATGAACAAGTGCACAACCTCATCTTCATTGACCTCAACTTGTCGATTCTTCCTATGTTATTGTTGGACAATATTTAGTAGAAGATTTCAAAGGAAATCAAAATCCATGAGAATTCAGTATGAAATGATGATAAAGTTTAGAGGCCACGACACTACTCTTGGAAAAGAGTTTACTAAACTCCAACAACAAAAAGACCACTTGAGCTAGGACAAGTAGAAGTTGCAAGAAGCAATTGAATCTACCTATCATGGAGTACCTGAAGCAACACTTGTGGAGGAAATGGCCCCTAAGGTCAAGTTACTACGACCTTGGGAAGTTATCACTAGCTTCGTTCAGAAAGTTGAAGAATTGGAGGTCAAGTTAATTCCTAGTACACCCCCTAAAGTGACTAAGCAATGACATACAAAGGTTTAGAGGCCATCCAAGATATTAAGAAATATGAAGCTTATTGTGCAAAGATGTATGAGGAGATCTCTGATACTTAGGGTGCGTTGTTATAATATGCAGAGCTGTAAGGTGTCATTAAGAAAAAAATAACTAGGTAAGGTTTCAGTAGAAAAGGAGGATCGAGCGGGTGGAGGAACTTCAAACAGAGGTTGAGTGGGTGTCTAAGGAATTGGACCAGAGAATTTAGAAATTATGCAGGAACTTATATTAACCATGAAGAGTAGTGAAGGAAACATCACGTATAAAGTCATCAACGAAGTGATCAAGCTTAAGAAGTATGTCCAATGATATGTAGAGAAATTAAAGAAGGTCTATGGGAACTTTTTATCGAACCTAAATACCCTAGTGTCAGAACCTTGAAGTGGCTCGGGATGAGCCATGTGTGATTTTTGGGGGCCTATTGGCCCTAGTAAATTTTGGGAAGAAGAAATGGTTTTGGTGTGAATTGGGATGCGGTTCAGTGCTTCGACCAAGTGGACAACTTCGATGAAGCAGTTGAGATTTTAAGAAGTTGGATGTGTTGACGAAGTCCAATAGAAAGGTTGGTTATGTGGTTATGAATGTTTTTCCAGTTACAATATTAGGGCTAAGTAGTGGGAGTGGGGTGGAAGGATGTGAATATCCTATAAATAGGTAATGGGATGGGATTTTGGGGCGAGATAGTTTTAGAAAGAATTCTACATGTTTTGTTGTAAACTTAATGTAATGTTTTGGCTTATCTTAAAGTATGAACGTTAGAGAGTTGGAATGGTGGTCGGTCATATGCAAAATGTGTGTGTCGATCTTTTGTAATGTGTTTTCAAGGAGAGACATGCAGGTTGCGTGCATAGGCATAAATCGTTATGTTGACATGACTCTTTAATAATGAATGCTTTTGTGTTTTTCCCATCTTGGGTTTCCATGTTAAACCTATCATTGTCAAATGTGTTATTGGATGTGTGTGTGTGATTTACATGTTATTAATAAATTAGTAAATGAATTATAACCATGTTGTCGTATTCCTAAATATTTGTGTTAGATGATTTACTATCCCAATTCTATCCCCTTGATTCCTTTTGTGTCTTCTCTTTCGCGTCAAAAAATTCAGGTTGTCACTGCAAAATATCCCTTGAATGAACTCCCTTCCACTTTTCCCTCTCTTCCCCATAATATCAACAATAATAATAAAGAGGATCTAGCGCAGACTTCTTCGGTTTCTGAAATGGAGTTTTCTAGCGCCAATGGCCAGCCAAAGTCGGAGGAGTTGGCATTCTGGAAATTTGTGTTTGAGTGATTGGATGACACCAAGCACCTGAATTTGGAAAAGATCCCTTCGATTGACGAGGCATTGGCGTTGGAGTTTATTTTGACTTCGCAGCTGGAGGAGGAGGTCAACCTCTCCGTCAATTCAACAACACTGTGGAACTTCGAAGACGTTTGAGTTTATTTGAAGTTTAACATCACATCCCCATTAGTAGATACTATTGTAGCAACATTGGCCCCATTAGTAGATCCCAATATTGTAGCAACCTCAGCCACATTATAAGTAGATCTTACTATTGTAACAACCTAAGTTGGCATTATTTATTATCCTACCGGCTGGTAGGTTATTATGTAATCAGCAAGTTGTTGACTTTATATTAGTTAGTTTTGACTTAAATTATTTTTCACATTTACTGATGTTAAACTTTATAATTTATTTTTTATATTTTCTTAAATTTATTTATCTAATATATTATTGGTTCAATTCTTATTTTGCAATCATTACAATCCAATTGGAAATGACAATTTAATTGATTAATTTAATTTTTATATTTTTTTATCTAATATATTATTGGTTCAATTCTTATTTCGCAATCATTACAATACAATTGAAAATGACAATTTAATTAATTAATGTAGTAACACTATAAATTAACATATGACACTTGTCTAATTTTCTTGAAAACAAATTTAGACTATTATTATTAGATATTTACACAATATTACTTATCTTGTTTTTATATGGACAATAAATATAATATTGTATTATAATAACAAATAATTAATAAATATTTTTTAAGGGCTTTACAACTGGTATGTTTAAATCTTACTAATATATAGTAAACATTATAAATCTTAAATACATATTAATACTTTTGAAATCGAGATGTTTCATTTTGAAATCTACTTGAACTCATTACAAAATTTCTTCATCCATAGTCATATCTACGGACAACCAAATTGATAGTTTTTTATGAGTAGCCAAAGACACTCAACACCAATGAAACTCAAACCAATTAATAGAGCATATCATTTTCAACTTCTAGCTTTTTTAATTGAATGCCTTGGATCCAAATTTGAAATTGAGGTTCGATCCTGTCAATAACTTGATCTCCAATTATTACTCCTAATGCATTAACTAACATTAAATTTTTGTACCTCATTTCTTTTTTGTATCGGCTTAGATTTATATTCTTCTTTAGGGATAGTTTAGTCATTCCATCCGAAGGATGTGGTAACCCCAACTTTATGACATTGGCAAGCATTCTCTTGAACACATTTATATCAACAACCAATGATTTCATATTGATTTGAGTTATCCTTAACAAAGCTTGTTTCATAACCATTTGTTTAGCCACATTGATTAGTGTGTTCTCTTTATATCATGCAACTTCTCTTGTTGTCTTTTACTTCTATTGTTCATATTCTCTATTCTCTATTATATTTGCTTAGACATCTTTCCCAACTCTTTTTCTATTCTCTTGGATTCTTCTTTCATTGATTTATATGTTTCTAGGTCATCTTGTATCACCTCACAATGGTCCAACTCACTCATGAAAAGTTGAGAAATATCATCCCATAGGGTCTCACTATTTATTTTAATAATATATTCCCCTTCAACATCCAAATTGAGCTTATTAATTTGACTTTTAATCTCATTCACCTCAAACTCTAAATATTGATTATCATCCTCTTTCTTGCTAACATCTCCTTCAATCTCTACAATTCTTCCATCTTTTTTTGTCTTTGTCAACTATCCCTTGAGTTGGCTACTGAGTTGGAATGCCTTCATCCATTACATCAATCACTTATTTATCTACAACCACCATATCATACTCCTTTGTAGTCTTCTCTATCTCTCTTATAGGTTGACTTGCCTCTTGTATGTTAGGAGGTAAACCTTGAGTCACTTGCTCATTTAATAATGTGATATTTTTTAATTTAAATGAGGAAATATGCCATTCAAACTCATTTATTTCATTCTCCTTCTCCTGATCGAACTTCTTGTGTTGCAACATGCTAGCATAATTTTTTTTATTTTCGCCTTAATCATGTATCAGTTCAACGATCTAAACTAGCTAAGTTATAGGTATATTCAATTGTTTCCTAAGTTGGGGTATTTAATTATATTTTTCCTTCAAAATGGATTTAGAATGAGATCCATTAGTTGGATCAATGCTTAAGGACATGGTTTTATTTCCAATTTCTTTGATAGTGACTTGCGTTGGTTTGACTGTCACCTTTTCTGCCTTCCACAACTCCTCAAATCTCTCTAATATTGCTCTAATATTTTTCTCTATTTTGGAAAATTGTACCACCTTGTTTCATATCATGTCAATAGCCTATTTATAGAAATGTACATTTTCCATTTTTTGAAATTGGCTAAAGTAGATACTTATTTATGAACTTTCCTATCACTAAGTCTAAAAGGATAGGTCATTGTAGGCTCTACCACATACCACTTCAAAGTGTAATTTTGGTGATCTTCTACTGTGAGAAGTCTTTTCACTAATGCTCCTATTTAATTCCTTGCATCATTCACTATTTTAAGATTCCTTTCTTTTATATTTTTGTATCCGGTTTGCAAGTTTGTCTTCACATGCACCATACCTCCTAAAGGTGATTCTGAGGGTGATGCTTGCAACATCCTAGGTACTGTGAATTCCATAGAAGGATTTAATGAGTAAATTTAACTATTAGTTCTCCTTTCTTAACTGGAGATTGTAGTATCAATTCAGGCAACTCCCTTGGAAGCTCTTAAACTTGATCTTCTTTTCCTAATTCTCTTTTAGCTTCTTCTCCTTCTGTTATGACCCTTTTATCTTGATGACCTTACTCATCATCCATTTCCAAACATGTATGGAGCTCTTTACCTCTTCTTTTCTTCCCTGCTTCTTTCTTTGAAACCATTTGTTCTTTCATGCGCCTTTGGACTGTTAGGACCTCTTTCCAAATTGCTAAGTTAGAAATCCTCTCCCACTCTGGCCTTGACACATGCTCATAAGACGAATTCTTGTTTGATATTATTTGTTTGGAGATGATTCCATGAGGATCATAAGGCCCAACTTTTACTTTCCTTAAATTTTATTGATTTAGGAAACCTTCTAGGTTTCTAGAGCATTCAATCCTCTAAGTTGGAGATGTCCTATCTCTTGTGGTAGCAAGAAATTTCTTTGATGTTTGAAGTGCCAATACCATATACCTGTCATTGTATCGAGGGTGAATTGTAGCCACCTTTTATTTCCAGGAAACATTCTAGGGGGTGAAGCTATGAATACTATTGTATATAATATTCATTACCCTATTGGAAAACTCAATATAATTGGAGTTGTCAGGTCTTCTTAGAATTAGATCATCCAATTAAATAATGGAATTATGCTTCCAGTTTCACCTATCCTCTCCAAACTCAAACACTTACAATGCTCAAAGTTCTGATATAAAAACCTATAAAATAATTAGGAGGAGTATCTGAACATCCTCATCATTGCAAATTCTTCTAGCTATTCGTAGATTACTAGAATTAAGAAATTACAGAGATCATACTTGGGAGGATTGTTTCTAGGAACAGGGGTTAGGATACAATGAAAACCTAAGATCGTATCATCTACTTTCTCATCATTTTCATATCCCATGACTATGCAAATTCACGATATGGATTTCCTTGAAATCTCATAGAATACTATAGTATCATATATTGGAGGGGATGGAGGGAGAGCAATTCCCTTGTCTAGGTGCTGTAGTGAAAATAAGTTTCTATTCGAAGGTCCAATGGACTGATAAGATGATGCAAGGATTTTCGTATCTAATGAAAACATTAAAATAAATTTTGGGATACAAAACATTTTCTATAAAGTAATGGAACTTATGTTGCATAGGGTTTCAAAAAGATTTTATGACAAAAAAAAAAGTCAATCGTTTGGAGAATATTTGGGCGAGGAAAAATGGTTCTAGCAAGGTTGGAATCCTATAAATGATAAGGGTCTAGGTATGCAATTGATAGTGAATGGGATCTTTGGATCGTGGACCAGTAATGATGGTATCAAATACATCTACATGTTGGTCGTAAATTTGTTCATCACCAGAAAAATAGAACCGAGCAGGCCTGGAAACTAATTGTTATTTGGACGTTTTTATAATTTTTTAAACGTATTGACATGCAAATAATTTTTTTAAACGTGAACAACGACGTTCATGTAAATTTATAAAACGTAGATTTGATGCCTTGCGGATGAAATGAACCGTCATAAATGATAAGAGTTAATTGTATCTCTCTATGTAATGGATTGCCAAGGGTTGCATAAATATTCAATGTTAATTAATATGGTGTGAGAATTGAAATAATTGTGAAATCAAATTGTAGATAGCTCGTTACAAATTAATTTTTGTAATCTGAAGTTTGAGGTGTACTTATTTTGTAGTGATTTAAGAGAGTCGGGGCCTATTTTACATACAAATGCACCGCTAAACTTCTCAGGCTTTTACTTCACACACAAATTGTCTGCAAAAACCCAGTACAAGGAAGAGGGGTCACGGTAGAGTGTATGATTCCAACCTGGAAACTGTGTTCTCCTCAGGAATACCAGTCTAGAACCCTGCACTGTATATTAAGGAGGAGTAGTTTCAACGCTTGATTGATTGAGATGGATATGCAACTAAGCCTGCTAAGCATGTAATAATAAAAGTAACATACACTAATGTAAAATAATTTCACACTCATAAATATAAGTAAGACTTAATGTGAAGGACATAAAAAATACGAAACCGCCATGAAGATTTTTATTGACAGACAGAGAAAATGTGAAATTCCAAGCCTGGACCCGAGCAGCTTAATTTTTGACTTATGAGCCATTGTGGACTTAATTTTGGAATGATGTCATTCTGGGGTCAGTGGTTCCATCTGGAGATGGATCAACGTGTATGGAGCTGTGACCTTTTTGCTAGTGTGGATGCATTCTTAATTGGCAGCTTCAAGAGAAACCAGAGTATTTTTCATGGGCAGTAACTCTCCACGAACTCGACAGTATTTCAAAACGCTTTTGCGACGAGTTTGCAATCAAAATTTACCACGTTTCCTGGCGGGAATGGGGACAACTCTTCATTGGGGAAAAAATAACTTGGATGCATTTTTCTAGTGCGCTATCAACGTGTTAAGCAGATCTGGCAATCAATGTTTTTAGATGAGCTCGGTGTTTCTTTATATCTCTCTAGCACGTGATCTTACTCTTGACCATTGATCCCATTCAAGGTTAACGATGTTCTGCTCGTTTGTCTTTAGTGCTTTATCTTTGGCCTATTTTGTCCCAGGCTTTTAGATCCTTGTGGAGCTTTTCAGCTTTAACTTCTTATGGGCTATAATATATCAACTTTGAACATTCAACCATTTTAGAAAGATGAAAAACATTCCAACAATTTTAATACTAACAACTAACATGGAGTTTTACTCCAATTTGAATTTTATAAAATTTGAAAATAAAACATAAAACACATGTTTATAAGTCCTTGTTTTTAGATTAATTTTGTTTAAAAATTAATTATGTTTATATGTCCCAAATTTAATCTCATAATTTAGAAATATTTTGATCTAGTTATAGGGGAAAAAGTTAAAGTTAAAGTTTGACATGAAAATAATTGAATAATAAATAAAAAATTATAAGAAAATATCATTGTCATTTAAAATAATCAAAATTGTATAAATATTTTATAAAATTTGCATTTCATTACTAACACAATTTTAGTAAAATAACATATAATTTTTTTATTAACAATAAAAAAGGCTAAATAGATTATTAAACTTTGGTAAATATATAGTATAATATCAACTAATTAAAATATTAATGATCATATTTGTTTGAATAAACCAATAAATATATATTTTTTAAATATAAAAAAATAAATCCTTAGTTTCATTAATATGTTAATTTATGAAATGTAAAAAACACTTGATTAAGTATCAAAATAAATATTTATAAATTTTAGTTTAAAATTTTTATTCATCAAAATTATATAAAAAATATTATAATATGTTAAAGTTTTTATATATATTTAAAAAAAATATGATATCTAAATAAAAGTTCTATATAGTGATATAGCTATAGCTATATTCATTCATTGTGATGTGATTGTCACATTCATTATAGTTATTTTAATAAAAAGCACACTTTACATTATTAGATTTTATTTTTAAATTTTTTATTATATATAAAGTTTATTATATTTAAATAAAAGTTGTATATAGTGAAATAGTTATAAACAATGATTGTGATGTGATTGTCACATCTATTAAAATTAGTCATTATTATTATTTTAATAAACAAGACACTTGATTGTTATCTTTTTTTTTTTTTTAAACCTAACAATTTCATTTACAAACTAAAAGAAATTAATCACATGATTAAAATGATCAAATCATAAAATGAAAAGGTAGATTTAAAAAAATAAAAATATAAAATTTAATTTAATATATAAATTTTATAAAAGTTATGTAAAACTTTTGAAAAGTATATAAGTTAATTAAAGTGAAAACTATTGTTTGACTAAAAAATAGCTATATAGTTACATTGACAGGTATAATAATTAAAATGATAATTTATATACTTGTGAAGTATAATAATTAAAATATAATTTAGAAAAAAAAATAAAAAATCTGTTGAGATTCCCAACCGCCTATACTGTTCCTGTGTCTAATAGATTCCTCATTAAAGCTTCTGGATGATAACAAAGTTGTGACTTCAATTTTGGTTGGGCCCATCAAGTACAGACTAAGTTTTATAGACCGCCTATGGATAGTTCTCTCAATGTTTGAGTTGAACGGCAAAATTCTTTCCGTGAAGAAAATAATACTATCAATTTAAGATGAAATTGCCCCTCGGACTGTGATCGTGAATAGACCTTGGATAAGCGAATATGAAACGAAATTTCGCCAGGGCTGTGATCGTGAATAGACCTGGGATCAGCGAAAGTGAATCGCCGAACCANCTCTTAAGCACAGTTGTACTAATTCCATGGGATATGAGCCTAGATTCTTGGAGTTGTATGGTGAACAATATGCATCAACATGCAGCATAGTAATAAATACTGTGGCTGCTGCAGTGTGTAACTGTCCAAGGTGTAGCTGCCACAGCATTTACTACTCTGCTGCATGTAAAATATTTTTTTTGCATGCAGCAAGGCTGCAATGGCCTCTAGCATACTTACAGCCCAAGTAATGGGCTGTCATTTTCTTCATAATGGCCTCGGACTAACCAGAGCTGCGCCAAGTAATGGCCTTGGGGCGTACTTTTCACCCTCACATACAGCTGTCACTCAGGTTAAAGAAGAGCCCTCACAGACAGGTAAAATCAAATTCAAATTTTGAGGTATATGTAACAATGCAATATTGGGATTTCTTCCATAGTAATAGTTGTAAGTAATTTTCTTCATAATGGCCTGACCTCGGACTAAGCAGGGCTGCGCCATGTTTCGCACGAAAGTGCGCTTTCACAGACAGTTAAAATCAAATTCAAATTTTGAGGTATATGTAACAATGCAATATTGGGATTTCTTCCATAGTAATAGTTGTAAGTAATTTTCGACCTCGGACTAAGCAGGGCTGCGCCATGTTTCGAACGAAAGTGCGCTTTTCAACATCATGTGCACAGGTTGACTAAAACACACGAATTGCACACGGTGGACAATAGCTATATAGGTATATAACTCCGATGTTCTCACACAACGGGCCTTTCCATTTTACTGCTCTTCATCAGCTCAGTTTAGTGAGTAGCCAGATATGGAGAAACCTTCCCAGCAGCACGAACATACGAACGCCCATGCTCCACCAAACGAAGATGTCTTACAAACATCCCGAATGCAATTCAAGGGAATTCGACTGCGAGAATGGGGGAAGTGGGTATCTGAAATTCGCGTGCCGAAATCTAGAGAAAAAATATATCTGGGTTCCTACAAAACCGCCGAGGAGGCCGCTCGAGCCTTCGACGCGGCAATGTTTTGTCTGAGAGGGTCCAATGCCAAATTCAATTTCCCCAATTCTATCCCCTCGATTCCTTCTGCGTCTTCTCTTTCGCGTAAGCAAATTCAGGTTGTCGCCGCCAAATATGCCTTGAACGAACTCCCTTCCACTTTGCCCTCTTTTCCCCATAATATCGACAATAATAATAAAGAGGAGCCCGCGCAGACTTCTTCGGTTTCTGAAATGGAGTTTTCCAGCGCCGATGGCCAGCCGATGTCGGAGGAGTTGGCGTTCTGGAAATCTGTGTTTGCGGGTTCGGACGGCACCGAGTGCCTGAATTTGGAAAAGATCCCTTCGATTGACGAGGCGTTGGCGTTGCAGTTTATTCCGACTTCGCAGCTGGAGGAGGAAGTCGACCTCTCCGTAGATTCGACAGCACTGTGGAACTTCGAAGACGTTTGAGTTTATTTGAAGTTTAGCATCGTATCCCCATTAGTAGATCCCAATTTTGTGGCAACATGGCCCGATTGGTAGATCTTACTATTGTAACAACCTAAGCCGTCGTCATTTATTTAGGTAGATAACTACTAGTCAGAGGAATTGAACCGGTGATTTCCTATTTGCTAATCACGGTACTCAATCGAGGAATGCATGCTTCCGGTGATTCCTATTTGCGAATCACACTACTCAATCATTTTAGGTAGCCCTTTTGGCTTGATCCTAATAAAAGTTTCGTTGATTTACTTTTGATGCTTTATTTCTTTGGATATCATTTATTCTTTATATATATATATATTTCAAATTATGCTAATTACTTAATAGTTTGAAAAAAACTTCACTAAAAATGAACATTATTTTTTTAATGAAACTATATACAAAATATTTAATTCCAAATAATAAACTAAATAAGTTACAGATTTATATAAAAGTAATCATTCAAATCTACAAGTTTATAAAACTTATGACATTAATTTTATAAAATTAATTATTCAAATTTACAAGTTTATAAAACTTATCGCATTAATTTTGTATTTTTTTTATATAATATTACAAAATAATAATTAAAATTGGTTATATAAGAAAACAAATTTATAAACTTATTACATTATTATTGTATTTATTTTCATATAAATATTAAAATAAAAATAATTAAAATTGATTAAAAAAACATATTTATAAACTTATCACATTAATTTTGTATTTGTCTTGGAACAAATATTAAAATAAAAATAATAAAAATAAGTTACATTGAAAAAACATATTTATCTTTATATAAATGTTAAAATATAAATATTTATAATTCATTATATAAAAAAGCATTATACCAAAAGTGATAATAGTTATTTTCTTTTGTTTTGTACTACACAAAAGTCAACAATCACATTTAAGCATTTTAGAAAATTCCATATTAAATACTTTTAATTTTATTTTCTTCAATGATTAAAAAGTTATCATGCTACATACATTAAAATAAAAATAATTAGAATGGGTTACATAAAAAAATATGATATAAAATTGATAAAAAGTTATTTGTTTTTGTTTTGTATTACACAAAAGTTAACAATAACATGTAAATGTTTTTTTTTTTAATAAAACATGCATTACTATACAGAAGCTAGATTACAGAGAAAAATACAACTAGAGTCGGCCCAAAAATAGGGAGGCTTTAGACCAGTCCCATGGAAGCCAATCCGGGACTTGATCAGAACTGATTTGCCAAAAAATTACAGTGTTTTCTAAAAGCCTCCTACACCCCCTAATATCTTTGTTCCTACTATGGGGCCTGATGTTGTTACATTGCTTTCCCACCCACATCAAAATTGACAAATTGAGGGACCTGTCGCCACCCGGACCCCAATTGACAGCATAGTGCCTAATAACATACGAGCTACATCTATCTAATCTGAATAATGCCAGAGAAACATTAACAGAAGAGAAAATGAGGAAAAAACACAGACTAGTGAGAGATATCATATCCGACCAGAGGGGAGGGAGCTCCAGCGAGGAATTGCTGTTGATGGGCTCCCGGCAGCTGGTTGCTGCAAGCCAGACACAAGCACCGAAATAGAATTCATGGGGCCAGTCTTGTTTTGATCCTCCACCGATCCTCCTTCGTCCGCCACACCACTTTGAATGGTCCGCTCTCGAGGTCTAGCTATCTCCATGGCCTGACGATCCACAGGGTGAAACGGAAAGCCCAAATGAGCAGTGAGGACGTCGAGCTTCCAGTGCATTGTGTGACATTTCGAGTTATGCTCCTTCCAGAAGGGGACGGGTTCCAAATTGTCATCTCTCTTGGCCTCCTGCACCGCTGCCGAATGCCCAACCAAACGGACTGTAACCCAATACGTCATGAGCATACGATCATATGCTGAAGCGCGACCAGCTATGTTTCCCAGGTCCAAGACCCATTCGACTACTTCTGTGTGAAGCTTCTCCCAAGGTATGGCTTTCGCCTCCACCCAAAGCCCCTCGACCACCCTTTCAACCTCGAGCCTGATACTGAGTGGAACGTGTTCCTTGTAGAGGTCCGCCTCCTCCTAATCTTGGAGCTGGGTGCAGGTAGCTTGACGCGTTTGGCGCTTGATAGGATTGTCCTAAACCGAAGATAAGCCAGACACCACCCCTCCGCATTGCCTCTTGGGGGCCATTGGGCAAGACTTCGAAGACAGGACAAGCAACGAGAGGCAAAGATGGAGCACCCTAACAGGACCAAGCTCTAACACACAGCATAAGACAAAAGACAGATACACGATCCTGCTCTTTATGGAGCCTAACTTGTCATAACAGAGATCAAAATCGCCGAAATAAAACAGATGAACACTCATGGGAACATTCCCATCCCTGACCATATCCTGCGTTATTCCCATCATGAGATCGAGAGCCCTTGTTCTGCGGAGATAATGAACCCTATCCAATTGATGGTCCTCTCACTCAGTATTAAGCGTGGTAGAGCCGAAGGAGAGAAATGAAATAATGGAACAGTACCAGCTCCTGAGCCGGTGAGCATTAATGCCCACGATCCCCTTCCACATTAGCTAGGCTGTGTGTAGGCGTGCTCGTGCCATCTTACTCCATCTGTCCTCCCTTCCATCTGATCATCCATCTGTATTACCCCAGAGAGATCCCTCGCGGCTAGGTGGCTACATTGCTAGGCCCAGTCCTCCTCTTCATTACCGTCTAGCCTGTCACATCAGAAGCTGACTCCACACTCCACGCTAGCATTCGCTAAACATTCAGCAACCTTGTTGGCCTTCCTTCTGATGTGGTGAAAAGAGATGGCAGGGTGTGCGTGGAGAATGACACGCAGTCGCTCTAGTCTGTACACTAGGTGCCAACTAGGAGAGATCTTCTCCGTCGTTTGTCCATTCAGTAATTGCTTGGCCATCATGATGAGAGTATTGGAGTCACCTTCGATTATCGCTGGAAGGAGCCCCCCACTGATCAGCACTTTTGAGCCTCGAATGAGGCCTTCCAACTCAGCCAAATTGTTTGTATCCTGCCCTGTAGCTCCCATGAACACCTTCTTGATCCTGCCCTCATGATCACGACAAAGTCCACCAAAACCAGTCGGACCTGGTTTGCCACAAGACGCACCATCGAAATTCAGTTTGAAAACACCGGGAGGAGGAACCGACCAAATCTCTAGGCTAGAAGGGATGCACAGTTTGTCTCGATAACGCAGAGCACCCAACAACGATATTTTCAGCCCCCAGATCTCTGCGATCTATACTTCTTCTGTCAAGAAAATATTATCCTGTTCGTGCCACTGCATGCACCAGATAGATGATAATAGGTTGTCTTGCATCGCATTCCAGATCGCCTCCATATCTTTACACTGGTCTCGAAAGATCCTAACATTCCTCTCCTTCCAAACACGCCACATGGCCATGCCTGGAAAAGCATCCCAGATGGTTCTAATAATGGGGTTTTTGAAGGTTCTTGGGCACCATTCTGTTATGGTCTGGGATGGTTGGCCCCAATTCCTTTCACTCTGTCAGAACTTCATCGCTCCCTTGTTCCAAATTGCAACTGCAAAAGGGAAGCTATCCAACAAGTGACCCATCGTCTCCTCCTCCTGATGACATAGACAGCACTGGGATGGTCCAATAATCCCCCGCTTTTGTAGGTTTTCACAAGTGAGGATTCTTCCTCTGACTACTAGCCAAAAAAAGAGGGTCACTTTGGGCCACAAGTTGACATCCCAATTTTTTTTCAGATGTCAGCCATCGCCACATTCCTCGATATCCTGATGCTGTAGGCCTCCTTGACGCTGAAGGATCATTTTGATGAATAGCCCCATCATAAGATATCCGGGCCTTCTTGAGCTTTGATAAAGCGTTTGTTCAACTCCTCTTGGAAGGCTTCCCAATCCTCCTCACTCGTAAAATCAGGTTTCTTAGGAAAGTTCCACAGATGGTGATCCATTTGGACCCCCAGCCTCCATGATTGGTTCACCAGGATCTTGCCCCACTTGGAATTCTGATGTTTGATGAGAGCCCACCGAGGATCCCTACCGAGGATGGGGAACTGGTTCCATGAATCTTCCCAGAACTTCGCCCTGCTACCATTCCTGATCTCCCAGAAACTATGCTCTTGGATAATTTTTTTACCCACCATGGCTTTTAACCATATGGATGATCCAAGAGGGGCTTCATTGAAGTGAATCAAGAGATGTCTGGGTCTGTCCCTGGCATATTTTATGCTCCACATATTTTCCCATGGTTCCGATGAATGATTAACCCACCTCCACCAAACCTTGGCCCCGAGGATCTCCGACATTACTTCAGGATCCCTAAGGCCTAAACCCCCCTGTACCTTAGGTTTGCAAACATCCTCCCAGCTAACCAATGAGAATTTGGCCTTCTCCCCATGTCTCCCCGAGAGAAAATTACATTGAAAACTCCCGATTTGCTTAAGGATAGCCTTTGGTGCGGCTAAGATTGAGAAAAGGTAAGTCAACATTGCTTGTAAGATGGACTCGACTAGGATCAACCTACTAGGAAAGTTAAGGGGGCAGAGCATCCAGCTTGATAATCTCTGCTTTAATCTATCCAACAGTTCCTTCCATGCTTCTTTTTTAGGCCTTCCAATCCCCATGGGTACGCTAAGGTATTGAGACAGGAAATCCCCTCTGGAGAAGCCCAAGATTAGCAGGATATTCCTTTGGGTGGTTGGGGGAGTGTTGACAAAGAAGACCTGAGATTTATTGGGATTGACCGCTAAGCCTGAGGCCTGAGCAAAAAGGTCTAGAATTTTTTTGAAGCTTCAATCTTCTTGGACTGAAGGGTGCCCCATGAGCATAGTGTCATCCACAAATTGATGGTGGGTCTAAGTGGGCGCCCCCTCATGCACTTTCACTCCACGAATTACTCCACTTTCAACTTGGGACACGATGAAACGACTCAATCCCTCAGCCATGAGGATGAAGAGAAAATGAGATAGAGGGTCTCCCTAGCGAATGCCACGAGAAGGCTGAAAAGAGGAAGTCTGGGATCCATTAAGAAGGATATTAAAGAATGGTGAGGAAACCAGGCCCATAACCCACTCAACCCAGTTGGGAGAAAAGCCGTAGGCTCCCAGCATCTTCTCCATGAATTCCGAGTTGAGCTTATCGTAAGCTTTTGCAATATCTAGCTTAATATTCATCCTAGGGGATCTTGAGATTTTGAGTGAGTGCGGCACTTCATGCACAAGAATGACCCCATCCAGGATTTTCCTACCTTCCACAAAACCTGACTGTTCTGGGCTTATAAGCATCGGGAGGAGGGGTTTGATCCTGTTAGCAATAAATTTGGAGATGATCTTGTATATGACATTGCAAAGCGCTATCGGCCTGAATTTGTCGGGGGTATCCGTTCCTGCCTCTTTTGGGATGAGGGTGAGGAAAGTAGAATTGAAGGCTTTAAGGAGCCCTTTCTTGGTTCTAGATTTTTCCACAATGTTGAGAACATCCTCCTTGACAAGATCCCAGAAGAAATGGAAGAAGTTGGACATGAAACCATCTGGTCCAGGAGCCTTTCCCAGAGCCATTTGATTGACTGCTTCCTCAACTTCTTGCATCCGAATGGGCTTATTCAGCATTTCATTGTTTTCTCTAGTGACTAGCCTAGGAACTATCCCATTTATTTGTTCAATGTCTCTACTTCTATCCCCCCCATCTTCCCTTAGAATCTCTGAGAAGTGTTGAGTGAGCTCAGCTTCAATCTCCCTCCTAGTTTCCACTCTGTTTCTTGTTCTAGTCTTAAGCCTATGGATTCTAGAACTGTTCCTATTCTGGATCAGTGAGTTATGAAAGAATTTAGTGTTTCTTTCACCCTCCTTCAGCTATTTTACCCTCGCCTTCTATTGCCAATACAACGCCTCCTGTTTTTCCCTAGCTTCCAGCTGCCCCATAAGATCCTTTTTTTTTCATGTCCTCATTCCATACCTCTTCCATACCCTTTCTATTGATGAGATCCAACTCCAACAACAGTTGTTTTTTGTCCTAAAAAATGTTTCCAAATTCCTTTCTATTCCATGTACGGATCTTAACTTTTAGGGCCTTGAGTTTTTGCTGGAATCGAAACATAATGGTTCCTGGGGGGGGACTAGTTCCTGCCACCATTGACTTACCAAGTCCTTGAATTCCTTGTGTTCCATCCTAGGACACAAGAGGCTAATGGGCCAGTGATCTGAGCCAGTCATCGAGAGGACATCAGCCAGAATTTCCCCTGTAATATGCATGACGTTTTCTGACACCAAAAAATGATCCAGGCGTGAGGCCACCAAGTGCTCCCCTCCATGTTTATTATTCCACGTGAACCAACCACACCCAGTTTCCACGTCAACTAGCAAGCTCTGAGCAAGAAATTCATTGAACGCTTCCTGGTATTTGTCTAGGGCTCTTCTTCCACCTTTCTTTTCCTCGAGATTTGCGATCAGGTTGAAATCACCCCCTAACACCCATGACCCCTGCTTCACTTGCTCTTGGAGCCAATCGAGGAAATCCATAAACAATTGCTTCTCAAGGAAACAACTGGGTCCATAAATGTTTCCAACCATTCCCTAGACTCCAGTATCCAAAAAGCAAAATTCTGCCATTAGGGCAAACTTATTGGCCTGCCAGTTGGAGAATTCCACCGATTGTTGCTGCCAAAGGATAGCAATACCGCTCGATTATCCTGCTGCATTGATGGCCATGACCTAACTTCCCTTCCAAATCTTGTCCTTAATCTTTGCGAGGCCCCCATAATTACATTTGGTTTCTTGGAGGAACAAAATATCCGGGGATTCCTGTTTAATCTTATGGTTTATAGATTTCCACTTCCTAGGGTTACCGTACCCCCTAATATTCCATGATATGAGCTTCATTGGAAAACCTTTTTAGCTTCAGAGAAAGCTGCCTGGATCATAGGATACTGACCATATTCGATCAAACGCACTCCAACCATTGCTATACGTTGCTGATTTGTCTTCCTCCCGTGATGCATTTCCTCCTCTGGAGATTTCCTCTTACTGCCCTTTTGGGTGTCTGTGTCGATCCCCAGGCTTTCCACTACACTCGTTCGGATAATGGTTTCGTGGAGGAGTTCCAGTTGACTTCTCAAGACATACCCTTGTCCCTTCTTTCTGCATTCTTCCTCTATGGCATCCAAGTCTGACTCACCCAAATCCATGTCCTCCCCTTCGTCCTCATCTGTTCCTTCCATCTGATGGGTTTCCTCAATTACTGATGATTTGGATGGGCCTTCCTGCTTGTCTTCAGTCATTGGCATAGCCTGAATCTCTTCTCCCTCTTCCATGGATGCTAATGCTTCAAATAAGTTCCCTTGAGTTTTCTCATTGGGCATTGCTTCCAATCCCGCAGAGGTCTTACAACCCCCCCTTGCTACGTCGTTCTGTTCTTGACCTAGGTAAACCCGTCTTCAACCACAGTTTTGGGCGACGCCGTGGCAGCCAGGTCAGGCCAGAGGCTATCTCTGGGGAAGTTTCTTCCCAAATGACCATTATCATGACAGTGCCGACATCTAAAGGGGAGTTGTTCGTAGTCAATAGGCTGAATCCATTCCTCATCTTCCCAGTTTAAACTAATTGCTTCTAGCAGCTCTCTAGATAAATCGATGTAAACACAAATCTGGGCAAAGGCCATATACCTTTGGATCCTTGTTTGTTCTGCTATTTTTATGAATTCTCTGAGGCTGTTTCCAATGTCCCGCAACATCTCCAAGTCCCAGTATTCTCTTGGGAGGGAAAAGAGGTGAATCCACACTGGGGCAACTGTCATGTCTTCCATTTTTGGGTTAAACCGCTCCTTCCATGGCTGCAAGAATAGACTAGTCAAGAAGAAGAAATATGGACCACCCTCCAAGATTCTATCCCTATCTTCCTGGTTAAAGAAGATAATGGTGAAGAAACCCTTGGAACCCAGATGGAGATCGTAGTGGCCTTTAGGTTTCCACACCCCATTGATCCACTTGACCAGGTATTTTTCCTTTAGCCAAATCCCCACAAATTTCTCTATTAGGGCCTTTTCCTTCCAAGTCTCGATCTTGCCCCTGACTGCCTCAGATCTGATCTAAATCATGGGAATGGATGTCGTTCGTGGGAAGCAACCACCACTACTCGCTTGTTTTCCTTTCCTGGACACAGGTTGAGACCCGTCCCCCTTTCCGACCTCTGCCAGCTCCTTCTTTCTCACGCTAGGAGCCCCATCATCTCGGGCGGACTCCCCTTGCCCTAAGGCCACCATGGCGCCCAGCAGGAGGCCAAGAGTCTGGGCACTGCCTACAGCCCAGCGACAACAGGGATCAACGTGCCTTGACCAATACTTCTGCGCTCCTCTTCAAACCCTTGCCAGCCTCTCCCGTTTTCACCCCTCTCCAACTCCTCCCTCATCAACAATAACATGTAAATGTTGAAATATGGTATTCTAAACAATTATTTATTAATTTTTTTTTTATTATCAGCAAGCTATGTATCCTTCTATTACTTGAATATTAACATGGTACATAATAGTGGTACATTCATTCGCAACAAGCTGGATAATTCAAGCATGGTCGAATTGTTATTAGATAAATGCTCATATACTTTCAGTTCCTGGCCTAACAACCTACCCAATATGAAAAAATATCCCACATGAAACTCGCTAGAGACTGAAAATTCCAATGCCTTAGAACCATGAAAAACAGATTCAAACATAATAAAGAGTAAAACTTAAAGCCTTAAACAACAACTTTAACAAGAGGACAAGACCATAGAAACTACCCTTTCATTACAAAAAGATCAAACAGTTAGGCATGTCACCCATCACTGGGTAGGATATTCGTGGATAGGAGGAGAGACCCGATCATCCCTCGGCTACTCTCTAGGTTGATCAAGGTAATCCTCAGTAATCATCTCAAACAAACGAAAGCCCTTCGTGCTAGCTTGCTTCCCACCTTTGATCATTTGAAGTACCTCTCTGATGCCTTGAGCCAACTACAGTCTCACTTGAATGTTTCGAGCCAATAGAATGCATACAACCTAGAAAGGATTGGCAATAAGAGGCCTTCCATGGTGGGCTTCATACTCTTGAAGCAGGGCTACTACCCTTTTGGGCTTCCACCTGAGCCAGGTTTTTAGCCATATATTGCACCCCCGATTAAAAGCTAAGGGGGTTGGGCCTTCCAGATCCATCGGCTCGTGCTGAGAGGAGCTAACCGTAGGTCGACCCTCATCTTTTACCCTTAATTTTGCGCCGAACTCTCCATTGTGGAGATGTTAAACCACTAAACATAACACTCAAGGAACTAATGCTTATAGAATGCAACCTGTCATTCACAAGGATACTAATAGATGGCGTGCACATTTCTTCCTTGGTGGGGGTATTTAAGGAATATTTGGGCAGCCAAAGGAGGTACATCATGCTCTTGTAATATGTGTGAACTCCCACCTTCACGCAAGCCACTTTTTCTGCATTAAAATATTTGTAATGCTTGATCTGATTCGATTCATCGAAGCCCTCCTGTTCTCTTGTGTGATCTTGGCCAAGGTTATCCATTTTATTCAATGGCGTACGACCCTAGTGCCTACATTCATAATGATGGAGAATTCCCATGGCAGGGCCAACGGTTTTCCTAAAAGGCAATGCACCTTTGTATGCTCTAGACAAGCCAAAAAAGGACCGAGGTAAGAACATTTAAAGAGGCTAAGCCACAAGACTGTCCCCGACGAATTCAAGCACCGTGTTATTATCTTTGGTTTTCTATTTATTACTTCGCTACTTGTCTTGTCATTATGAGAATATGTGGGAATGGGAATGGAAATGACTTGTGGGCTCACCAACTCCTCCTAGATCTTCTCATCTTCAACTTCCACCATACCATCCTCAGGTTTCGATGAAAGGAGACCACATGTCTCAGGAACGTGCCACCCATGCTCCAGTAATAAAACATGGTGTGATCACATGCTGATATCCTGCTGATGTCAAATTGCATCCTGACGTGGAATTGTATGATGTTTAGCACCTGTTTTGGCCAACAAGTTTCCATGATCGCCTTTTGCTAGCGCCTCGCAGCTCCACCAAAGATCTTGGTCACCTACTTCCAAACTTTGTTCTGTATGGAAAGAAATTTGTCTCATGACCCGTGCATTCGCTAACCCAATCGCTACCTTATTCCATTTCCATCGAACGTGGGTGAGTTGTATATCCGAGGTGGTGACTAACAATCACTTTTAAGCTTTGAAAGTTGTCTTTCCCATTTCCAATTCGTTGAAGCCTTGGTAATGGCATATCCTTGCTCGATTTTCATGCTATGGAAATGATAACAAGGGAGTCCCCCTCCACCACCAAAGGCATTGAATGTTGTTGTAATTCCCACCTTAATATTCTTACTAGTCCTTCCAGTTCCTCCATGTTGTTGGTGTTCTCGCTTATGTCCCCCCAGAAAACACTGATCACCTTTCCTTCTAAATTCTTGATTGCATCACCATATCCTGCTAGTCTTGGGTTTCCTTTAGCTGCTCTGTCGAAATTCAGTTTGAAGGAGCCTTTTGCTAGATAATGCTAGGAGTCAGGGCTGTGAGGAGGTGCATTCAGGGCTTGTAGGTGCTACTTATTTCCAGGTACGTTGTAGATACCCCAATCATTTAATATTTGTCGTTTTGTTGTGTCTGCTTTAATGGCTTCCTTAGTCCATCAGATTAGGTTTAAAGTTTCCTTAATATGGATTTATATTAGAGCACAAACCTCCTATGTGTGGTGGATCTTATCATCAAAGATTCCTATGTTCCTAGCTTTTGAGATTTCCCATACAACGAATCCCGGGAATAGTTCCCTAACCCTATTCAAAATATCATTTTTGAAGACCTAGTGAGGCCAATTGGCTATTGTTATATCTGGACATCCATTGTGTCTTGATTTTTTCCTGATCTTTGCTGCTCCTTTCTCCCAAAGGGCACAAGACGCAAGGCATTCATCAAGAAGATGATTAATAGTTTCAGAATCATCTTCACACAGACTGCATCTCGATGGTCCTATCATCTCACATCCCTGAAGATTGTACCAGGTAAAGATGTGCCTCCTAAGGAGTAACTAGCTAAAAGACGCCACCTTTGGCCAACATCTCCTACCACAAATCTTCTTCCACTTCAGCTCCTTCTCCATTCTGTGAGTTTCCATCCGAAGTCCCACAACCTCTTTGATGTTGAATTTGCCTACATTGGAATAGCCCCATCGTATATTTTCCGACCCTACCAACTTTGGGATCCTTCTATTGCATAATTCATCATAGAAATATTTGATATTAACCTCAAGTGTGCACTCTTTCCACCACAATTTTGGTTTCCATGTTCTGAACTGGGTATCTGTTGAACGGGGGTCCCAAAATTCATATACCCCTTCTAGCAGGTTATTTCAAATATAGCAAAGTAGGAATGGGATATTGTCTTGGTTAGCTAGATAGGGAGATTGTTGCCATGCATCTTGGGTAAACGATGTCAACTTTCCATCTCCGGCCTCCCAAAAGATGTGGTGTTGGATGAGACCTTTGTTTTCTTGTTTGGCCTTCTAGATACTTGATCCTGGGAGATCTTCGACAAATCAAATAAGTTGTTGTTTTGGCCATTGAGGAGTGTATTTCTGGTGCCACATCTTCGATCAGGGTTCCTCTGTGTGTGAAATCCATTCCCACCAAATCCCCCCCAAGACTCTATTTATGCTGACCGAGTCCTTGAGTCCTAGCCCCCTAACATCTTTTTGTTTGCACAGAGTGTTCCAGTCGACTAAGTCCCATTTCATGTGCCCTTTTGTTCCCCCCATAGAAAGGTCCTATGGATGTTTCAGATTTGTTTTAGCATTGATTTAGGAGCGGCCAAAACAGAAAATAGGTACAGAGGCATGGCTTGGAGTACTGTATTGACTTGACCAGAATTATTCTACTTGGGAGATTAAGATCTCTATAGGTCCATTAGATGAGATTTTGCTTAAGTTTATATAATAAATCCTTCCATGAGGTTTGTTTTATAGTGGATTCAGCTGAAGGAGCACCCAGATATTTGGAGGGTAGATCCCCCTCCGAGAATTCCAAGATTCTGAGGATGTTACGCCGTGTAACTTTCGGGGTATTGAAAAGTACACCTAGGGGTTCTCCTTATTTATTTCCAACCCAATGGCCTCAAAACAATTGTCTAGCCCCTTTTTAATGCCACAGTCTTCCTGAACAGTGGATGGAACCATCAACATTGTGTCATCAACAAATTATTGATGAATCTGTGATTCCATCTCTTCATTGAGGTTGAGCCCTCGAATATGATCCTCGCTACGCATGTCCTTAAGCATACGACCAAGTCCTTCTGCAATGATGATGAACAAGAAAGGAGATAAGGGATCTCCCTAATGTATTCCTCGCGAGGCTTGGAAAGGTTGTGAAGGAGACCTATTAACTAGAATTGAGAAGAAAATAGAAGAGACTAGATTCATCACCCTTTCGGTCCATTTTATTTTAAAATCCAAATGTCCGAGGATTCCTGCCAATAATTTATAGTTTAATTTGTCATATGATTTTGATAGATCAAGTTTCAACAACATACCTATGATCTTTTCTTTTTTAGGGAATGAATGGTTTCATGCACCAAAATGATTCCATCCATTATATGTCACCCTTCGACGAAGCCATCTTGTTCTTGTGATATTAGGAGCGGGAGCAAGGGTCGAAGCCTACTGGATATGACCTTACAAATAATCTTGTAGATGACGTTGCATAGAGAAATTGGTCTGATTTTTCCAGGGTCCTCTATACCATTTTATTTAGCAATGAGTGTGAGGAAGGTGGCATTGAGGGATTTCAGAATACTTCATGTCTTTCTTGAGTCCTCAACAAGAGCCCACACTTCCTCCTTCAGCCAATCCCAACAAGAGTGAAAGAAATTCGTTGTGAAGCCATCATGTCCTGAGGCTTTGTCTACATCCATTTGCTTGATCGTTTCCTCTAATTCAACCATCTCAATTGGGTTCATTGGCAATAAGTTGTGTTTATCATTAATGACCCTTGGGATGTTCCTTAGGACCTAGGTCTGATCCTCATCCTTATCGTGGTCTGGATCCTCTAGAAGATCAATGAAGAAATCATTCAGGGTACATTCCAATTCCTCTTGAGTTTCTACATGTGTTCTATCCACCTTTTTCAGCCTCACCATGCGATTAACATGCTGATGTTGAATGGATTCTTTATGGAAAAACCTAGTTTTATGTTCTCTCTTTGAGCCACTTCATTCTTGATTTCTGTTTCCATAGGAGTTCCTCTTGTTGTTCTCTTCAGATAAATTCCCGAAGCATGGTTTTCTCCTAAGATGTTACCTCCTCATTGAATCCCTACTGCATACCTCTCTATTGTACCTCTTGAATTTGTTGGTCCAACTACCTTTTCTTTTGGAATATGTTCCCAAAGTATTCAATATTCCAGGTTTTAAGTTTTCTTTCTAGAAGCTTGAGTTTTTGTTGGAACTGATACATGATCATACCTTTGATGGGGGAAATGTCCACCCACCATTGCTTGAGCTTCTCTGAGAAATCGGGGTGAATGAGCCCTAACTGTTCAAAACAAAAGGGTCTCCAAAGGTTCATCCTAATTCTCTCCCACTCCAAACTTACTGGCCAGTGGTCCAAACCAACCGAGGTAGTTACCATGACTTTCAGTTCTCCCCCCTCCATCATATAGAATTTGAGACCAGAAAGAGATATAAGTAGAATGTGATACTTCTGTCCCATGCTCTCTTGTTGTTCTAGGTTTATATACCAATGGATGTTCTGACATCAACCAGATTAAGTGTTGTAATGACTTCGTTAAAGTGATATTTGATTGGGTTTAACTTCCGTATACCTCCTTTTTTCTCATATAGGCTTCTGATCAAGTAAAAGTCCCCTCCTAGAATCCAAGGTCGCAACACAACATTCGTCTTTAGAGTGTGCATGGATTCCACAAAAATAGGTTTCAGATCATCCCGGGATGGGACATAAATATCGAAAATGAATCCCCAAGTTCGCATACCCATTACCTGGAAATACGTCAAGAAAAAAAAGTGTGAGGCAAGAAATCATGTGAGGGCCACCTCCCTCGGATTCCATTTGATTCCTATCCCTCGAGCTGCTCCTCTGGTGTTTATAGTGACTACTTCATTGGAATTCCATACTTTATTTCCAATTGCTTTGAGTTCTACTTCCGAACATTTAGTTACTTGAAGAAAAAATATCACTGACTTTTCAGTTTCTATTTTCCTTTTTAGAAGATGGATCTTTAGGCATCTGTTACAACCTCTTATGTTCAGGATGTAATCCACATCGTATAACTGCTTGGGGGAAGAAGTTAGGGCTGCATCGATGGTTGGATATTTGCCCAAGGCCACTTGTTTTTCCCCTATTAGTTGGATTCGCTGAACATTACCGTGTCTCCCTCGCTTTTCTCTTATGCCTTTCTTTTTCTGATCCGAGTCTTTAAGTTATTCCACTGCTATTCCTAGGTGCTTAAAGTTTTTTGTATTTATAATGGATTTCTCCAGCAGGGAGATGTGTTTCAGATGAATATGATTTGGGATTTTTTTCGAGCATGCCGCCTCTAGTCCTTCTAGATCTACATCTCCTATCTTCATCTCTTCCCCTTCTAGTTCTAGAATTGGGTTGTCCTCCATGTATATTTCCTTGTTGACTTTTTGGATTTGGATTTCTGAAGATGGGGGTGGCTCTGGATACTAGAGTTCTGGGATCTGAAATTTTTTCTTGGGTTCAGCCACCTTTTTAGTTTGAAGGGCTTAGAAACAATTGTGGGTCTAAAATTTCTTATGGATCTTTGGGCCGACATATTTCTTGGCCTATATTTTCTTGGTAGCTACCTTGGTAAATCCTTTAACATCTTTTCCTTCCCACGCATTAGTTCCTCCAGGTTTTTTATTTAGAGGGAAGTCACAAAAAATATGCCCATGATCATGGCATCGAATACAATGAAAAGGGATGTATTGATTATCAATCGCTTGGAACCATTCCTCATCCTCCCAGGAAAACTCAATCCCATCGGATAGGTCTTGAGATATGTCCAGGTAAAGGCATATGTGGAATAAGAAGTGTATCACATTTGTTTAGTTTACTCTGATGCTTTTACAAATATTCCTAGGATATTTCCAATATCTACGAGGATTTATTATTTCCAGTATTCAGAGGGTAAGGAATACAATTAGATCTAGACCGATGCTATCGTTAGGTTTTCATTTTTTGTTTTAAAAAGATCTTTCCATGGTTTGAGGAAAAGGCCAGCTGAGTTGAATAAGTATGGAACGTTATTAAAGATTCTATATCGGTCCACTTCATTGAATAAAATGATCATGAAAAAACCTTTTGCACATGGTTGCAGGTCATAATGGCCTTGGGACATCCATTTTGTGTTGATCCACCACACCAGGGTTTTCTCTACCGGCCATATTCCAACAAATTTTCCAATGATAGCATGATATTTCATATACTGAATATTCTCATGAACACGGTTCGAACAAATATGAAGCTACATAACCATTTTTTTACTTTGGCACACAATGTCTCGGTTTCTGAGTTTCCCTGGTCAGGGTTTCATTTTTGGTAATCCCTCTCATCCCTTCTCCTCCCTTCCCCAAGTGGATATCTGGATCTGATACCGTCGCTTTTCCTTTCTCTCTTTCCCAGCCCCAAAGAGGGGGAGACTACCCCTTATCTGTGTGCTCACTCATTACATTGCACCCTTCCCCCAATGCAAAGGTACCAGATCCAAACTTTGACAAAAACATGCAAAACTATACCAAACTTTACAACCCTAATTCACCATGAAACCTTTTGCCTCCCTTCTCTTTTCCACCTTTCAGAGACACATGCTATTCATTAAATACTTTAAATTTCATTTTCCATGTTTTAAAAATTTAGTGACACTCTCATTGATTTATGTCCTATTAAAAATATCTTTGACGAATGTGAAAATAGAATAAATAAAATTTAAAATTTATTTTTAATTATTAATTTTTTATTTATATAATAAACATAAAAAAGCTTCATTAAAAATTATATCAATAAATTTAATTAATTATAAGTTAAAACAATTTGACTTATAAATAAAAAGTAATGGATATATTATAATTATTTTAAGTTTGTGATTGGGAATGGTTTTAAAAGTTACTTTAATTTTATAAATGAAAAAAAAGTAGTAGCTTTCTTGCACTAACTAAAAGAATTTTTTAACTAGAAATTTCCCCAAGAAGGTGCAATAATAGGCCGATAAAGAAGTTGTTAGATGGTAAAAGAAGGCAGAAAATGTAAGATTAAATTGAGGTAGTGCAACACTGGAATTAATAACACAAAAAATGGAACACTTCAATTTCTTAAAAGATAGAGAATAGTCCAAATCACAATAGATAACAAGTTTACTAAACTTTAACACTTTTACAAAATATCAAATAGGCTTTCCAATTAACATTACATTACAATTTGACATGGGATGACATAGCATATTTTAGACATTGCTTTTCAAAAAGAGAGCAATGCCAAACGAGATTTACAATGAACATGCCATGGCATGGAAGAAACTTATCTCATCAAGAGAAGAGTCCAATGTGTTGTTATAACCGATGCAATAACAACTATAAAGAAGGAAAAACATGCTTGATAAAAACACATGTATTCAAACATATTCGACCAGTTGGTAGGGCTAGAAGTCTAAAAACTTGGCACGACTAAAGAACAATTGGGGACGAATCCACCAGGGGAATATGAAAATGGCTCAAGAGCCATGATTTTGATGATTTGTATCATCTTAGTGCTGTGGGCACTCTATGAAAGGTGAACATTGAATGTTCACTTGTTTGTCTAAAAACCTTTAGTGTCATCTTATGTTGAGGTGAGTAGCTTTCCAACGAGTGTCTAATGGACATCTATGCGTTGTTTATTAGTGTAAAGATAATTAGTGTGAAATATTACTATTCCAAAATACACAATTATTATTATAAATATGTATTACAATTTCAACAAAGATAGACATATGTAAATACAAATACCAACCAATTGTTATTTTATATCAATTATAAATTAGTATTTGAAGAGATATATATATATATACACACAACTACACAATTTATGGATCTAATGGATCATTTGAATACCTACATATTACAATACCAACTAGTAATACCAAGAGAAAGTCTTTTTAGTTTATTTTCCAAGTATATTAGAAAATTGCACATTTGATTTGAGCGGAAGAACTATCTTTTTTAACCATTTTGATACTTGACTTTACCAACACTCCCTGAAAAGGGATAGACATGGTTTTGGTAAGTATCAAGAACAAAAGGATTGTTTATATAGGGAACAAATCACCATATGGATATTGACATATAATTAATTCCCTTTCTTGAAAAGGGTGCATCCCTTAAGTATAGTTAATTAGTGTTCCTCTATGGGGGAAACAAATAATTTTTTTTACAGTCACGAAGTGGACGAGTATGTATCACTTTATCCTTTTGATGGAAATCAAATGACGCATTCTAAGGGTTTGTTTCCCACAACGACAAAACACAAGCATATTTTTATTTATGAGCAGCCTAGAAATGCGAACTTACACTGGAGTTGATGGCGAGAATTAGGGCAATCACTGTTTTGCTTGAAGTATAAATGGGAGAGGAAGTACTCGAAAGGGGGGGACGTAACTCAGAGAGTTTTCAGCTTTGTAGTTTTGGGTATGGGATTAATTTGGTTGAAGGCCTTGAGAAACGTACATTTTTATGGGTGTTAATTGTGAAAGAATAGAATGGAGCAACAAAAGCACTACGGGTAGATGATTACCTTCTCATTATTAAGAGAAGATTAAATAGGAAATAGAAAACAACAATACTATGGGAAAATACCATAGGTGAGTAAATACCGTGGGTTTCCTAACTCGCTAACTTAACTATGGGTGAGTTTACACTCTTCAACACACCCCTTTAATCTCAACTGTTAGTATATCATCAGCACTGTCTATGCCTAAGTGCTTTCTCTGATATACAAATGCATATGTTCCCAATGGTTTGGTGAAAATGTCAGCTAACTGCTCCTTAGAGCCATAAAACAGTAAAGAAATTTGTCCATCATTGACTAACTCACGAATGAAATGATAGTGAGTGCCAATGTGTTTTCTTTTTCTATGAAATACATTATGTTTAGACAATTGTATTGCAGAGTTATTATCATAGAAAATAGAAGTGGGATCTTTTGTAGTGTGTCCCATATCTTTCAAGAGTATTCTTATCCAAACTGCATGGCAAGCTGCGATGGTGGCTGCTACATAGTCTGCTTCTACAGAAGACATGTTCACAATGGGTTGTTTTTGAGATGCCCAAGAGATCAGATTTGTACCCAAATGGAAAGCATAACTAGATGTGCTTTTCCTATCATCGAGACTACCTCCAAAATCACTATTAGTGTACCCTGTAAAAGTACTGTCTGGTGTATGACTGTACCAGAGGCCATATCCAAGTGTGCGTGCAACATATCTCAGTATTCTTTTTCCAACGTTCCAGTGAGAGTATTTGGGAGACTCCATAAATATCGAAATAAGACTGAAAGCATACATCAAATCAGGTCTAGTTGCAGTCAAATACATTAAACTGCCCACCATTTGTTTATAGAGTGTATTGTTTACTACTGGTTCATCACCATTCTTGGTTAAATTGGTGCCAAAAGCTATAGGGGTTTCTGCTGGTTTACATTTATCCATTCTGAATCTCTACAAAATATTAGTAGCATACTTATGCTGGAAGATAAAAATACCTTTATTAGTTTGAGTAACTTCCAGGCCAAGGAAGTACTGCATCAGTCCTAGATCAGTCATTTCAAATTCCTTTTTCATGACTATCCTAAAATCTTCAAGCATCAAATTACCAGTGTAAATCATGTCATCAACATAAAGACATACCAACAATATTTTACCTTGCTCTATTTTGACATACAGATTGGGATCATTGTTGCTTCTGCTGAAACCATTGTTGATGAGGTAGGAGTCAATCCTACTGTACCAAGCTCGTGGTGCTTGTTTTAGACTATACAAGGCCTTTTTCAGCTTATACACTTTGTCTTCATGACCCTTGACAGTATAACCAGGTGGCTGGTATACAAAAACGTATTCTTCAAGAATGCCATTAAGAAAGGCATATTTCACATCCATTTGATACATAGGCCATTTATTTTGTGTTGCAATGGCAAGTACAGCTCTGATGGTATCCATCCTTTCTACAAGAGAAAAGGTTTCATCATAATCTATACCATACTTCTGTGCATAACCTTTGGCAACCAACCTTGCCTTGTGCTTTTTAAGTTCTCCTTTTTCATTCAATTTGGTCTTATAGACCCATTTGACTCCAATACTGGTTTTGTCTGTAGGGATGTCAACAAGATCCCAAGTCTGATTTTTTTCTATTGCATCAATCTCTTCATTCATGGCTTTTACCCACTGTGCATCCTTCACTGCTTCATTAAAAAATGTGGGCTGGAAGGAGAAGAGAGAAAACTGAATTTGCTCGTCTAGAATTGGATTATGTTCATATAACTCTCTCAAGCTTTTGGTTTTCCAATTCTATGGTGGACCATCTTCTGCATCTTCTTGCTGCTGTACTTCCAATCTTGGAATTCTGATAGGTAGATCTAGCTGATATGAGTGTTCTTCATGTTGCATGTCTGAAGGATCACTCCAACATTTGTCTTCAATGAGATTTACGCCTCTGCTCACCACAAGCTTCTTGGTGACAGGATTATATAGATTGTATGCCTTGTGCTGTTCACTATAACCAATGAAAATGCAACACTCACTTTTCTTGTCTAAATTTCTTCTGAGTTCATCAGGTATATGCGCAAAGGAAAAATAATCTAATATTCTGAGATGTGATACACTATTCTTAGTGCCACTCCATGCTTCTTCAGGAATCTTGTCTTGGACAGTCATTGTGGGTGATCTGTTGAGCAAGTAGACTGAGCATCCAAAAAATTCATCCCAATACTCATTTGACAACTTCATGTGTGACATCATGCTACAAGCCATGTTCATGATGGTCTGGTTCTTCTGTTCAACAACTCCATTTTGCTGTGGAGTGTATTTGGTGGTGAACTGTCTCTGGATTCCATGCTGCTTACAAAAATCTTAAAACTCATGTCAATCATATTCACCTCCACCATTTGACCTAAGCATTTTAATGGACTTTCAAGACTGCTTCTTAGTGAGAGCCTTGAACTCTTTAAACTTAGAGAAGGTCTTTGATTTGTGCCTGAGAAAATAAATCCATGTTTTTTTGCTAAAATCATCAATAAAGGTTAGAAAAAGAAAAATTGCCTCCTATGGATTGGGTTTGCATGGGTCCATAGAGATCTGAATGAACTAACTCAAGTTACTCTTTGGCTAGAGACGTGGAAGTGGGAAAACTGTCCCTATGATGTTTACCAGTGATACAATCCTCACAGGTGGTGGATTGTTTATGAATAACTGGTAATCCTTTGACCATTGACTGTTTGTGCAGGAGATTGAGACTTTTGAAGGGAAGATGACTGAATATATAGTGCCATAAATAGGATTCATCTTGGATGGAAACTGTATGAGCTACGAGATGTGGAAGGTTGGCAATCCTAAGACTAAGAATAAAGATTCTATTCTTGGTCATTTCAACTTTGGTTATGAGTCTCTTACTGGGAGGTTTATCATAGATAACACAATATGTATCATGAAACCTAACATCATACTTATTCTGAAGTAATTGACCTATACTAATCAAATTTACAGTCAAATGAGGTACATAAAACACCTCATGAATGGACATTTTTTCATTTTGCTTAGTAAGTACATGAATAATACCTTTTTCTTTTGCTAGAAGCAGAGAGTCATCTCCTAGCTTGATATTCGTGACAACAAAGGAATCCAGACTAGAGAATAATGACTTGTCACTTGTCATGTGATTGCTACAACCGCTATCTAGTAGCCATAGATCTTAGCTGCAGTGTTCTTCAGTTGCTTGATAAGACAGAAAGATCACCTTTGATGAGCCTTATTCTTCTTTGGAGACATTGGATCTACTATTGTTCTGGTCCGCTTGCTTCTTTTTGCATTCTCGTTCATAGTGCCCATACTTCTTGCAGTAGTTACACCGAACATTGGACTTATTGGTCCATCTCTTGCCTCTTCCCCTCTGTCCTTGAGAGTTGTGAGAGTGTTCTGAATGCTTTGAGTGTTCATGATTGTGACTGGTTCTATCTTTTGTAGATTGAGACCATCAGCCTCTTCTTCCTCTACCTCGTCCTCCTCTTCCTTGACCTTTGTTGAGGGAAGCATGAGTGTTGAATGTATTGGTCAACAATTCTTCTTCTTGAGTGAATCACGCTTCATGAGATAGAAGAGATCCAGCCAACTCTTCTAGGGTGAACTTAGACAGATATTTTGCTTCTTTTATGGCATTCACTACCATAGAAAACTTCTTGGTGAGACAACAAAGAATCTTTTGAACAATGGTATTTTGTTCTAGCGCTTCACCATAGGTTTGGAATTGGGTCACAATAACTAAAACCCTAGTCATGAATTGATCCACAGTTTCTGACTCTTTCATCTTCAAACTTTCAAATTGAAGGCGTAGGGTTTGCAGTCTTACCGTTTTAACGTGATCGGTTCCCTTGTAAGATGATGCAAGCAGATTCCAAGCTTGATGTGCACAGGTAGCACCTGAGATCCATGGGAAAATGGACTCCTCAATGCAAATTTGAATCATCCATGTGGTTGTGAGATATCGGTCTCGACGAGCTTCAATATCATTCTTTTGGGCATTATTCATTGTGACGAGAGTAGCCGCTTCAGGTTCTTTGAACTCTGTTTCCACCATATCCCAACATTTGTTGAGTTGCAGAAATGTCTTCATTTTGATAGACCAAAATTCATAGTTAGCTTTAGTTAGAACAGGTCCGGAGATCGACTTCAAAGAACTTGTATTAGCCATCGGATATGACAACAACAAAAAAATATTTGCCCTTGCTTTTTTTTTTTAAATCCCTTGCTTAGCCTTTTTTTTTAATATATAAAAAAATACCTTGCTTAGCCCTAAAAATAAATCCCTTATTTTTTTAAATAAAAAAAAACAACAACACTGCTCTAGGTGATAGGGCAATGAGTGGTGGGGGGACTTGGTGCCTGGAATCGGTGCAAGACCCGACAGTTCACCGCTTTCTCCAAGTACCAACAGTGCGGTGGTACCACTTTTCTCCTCTACACAAGAGGTGGTGGCACCACTTTTCTCCTCTACACAAGAGGCGGTGGCACCACTTTTCTCCTATGTGAAAGGAGTGGTGGCCAAGATAGGTAATGCTCTTTTTTTTTTATAAATAATGCCGCCCAACCTTTCCATAAAAAAAAATTTCCTGAGCTAGGTTGCGTGGGTAAATTGATATCGAACAATGGAGATTTCTGGAAAACTCTGGCAATAGCTTCAAATTGAGATCTCTAGCAAACAGTGGAGATCTCTTTTAAAAAAAAATCAATGCAGATCAAATTAGGACTAAAAAAAAAATATGGCAATAGCTTCAAAAATGGAACCCTGAGCAATATCGTATCTAAAACAAAATATGCACTTCACGATCTGGATCTGGAGGTGGAAAATCCAAACGGATCAATTCCCCAAGTAGGAAACAAAAATAGATTCAGTCTACTGTGAGGAAGTTTCTGTAGAGCTCCACGTTTATTTTTTAGGGTTAGAGACAACCAAAATATCAGATCTGGAAAAAAAAATAGAGTGTTGTAGCTCCATAGGAAATAGCTCCATGCTCTGTAGGCAGTAGCTCCTTAAAGTGCTTTCCACTCTGTGAAAAGGCTTACCTCAACAATGGAAGGATCAGGCCATATGCTATGATACCATGTGGAAGAATAGAATGGAGCAACAGAAGCACTATGGGCAGATGATTACCTTCTCATAATTAAGAGCAGATTAAATAGGAAATAGAAAACAACAATAATATGGGTGAATACCATAGGTGAGTAAATACCATGGGTTACCTAACTCAGTAATAGTGAGATTACACTCTTCAACATTAATATGGTGGAGAACATGGAGCTCATTATTTTTCCAGAACTCGACGATCTCCCCAAAGGAGAAAAACATGCAAGAGTATTGACTGTTTATTGTTTTATGGTGTTGTGTTTGCAATATGGATTAGCATATGCGATTTCTCTTTTTAGAGCTCTATATCTCCAATGCCGCATGATAAACCCTATATAATTTCATTTATATGTTTAGATTTATATGTTTGCGATTGAAATATATATGCAACGCAGAATACTAATTCAAAGTATGCAATATGGATCTGAACCTTGATTATATCGTGACCTCTTTGCCAAACAAAATCTTTCCTGCATTGAATGGATCTAGAGTTATGAATAGTGGGAAACCATTTCCAAATATTATTGCTTTGATTTCATTCTAGTAATTTCATGCGTTTGAATGGATAAATTGATCTATATCAATCCTATCCTCTGCCAAATAAAATATTTGCCTGGGTTGAATGGATCTTGAATCTTTACTTGTGTTTTTCTTGCAATATGGAATGTTGACTAAACATATAATTTCAGATATATGTTTAGATTTATATGTTGAATGGAATGTTGACTTGTGTTTTTCCTACGATTTAGTTAATACCAATTCTCTCACTTGCTATTTCAGATCATGAATGTTGAATTGTTTTTCCCTGCGATTTAATTTTAATATCAATTCTTTCACGTGCGATTTCAGATCTAGAATGTAGACATTGTTTTTCCTAGGATTTTTTAGTAGATCTGTATGTATCTAAACCTTTGTATTTTTATTGTGAAGTGAGATCTGTAAGATATGAAGGGCATGCCTGCCCTACGATAATGGGTAAACAACTTTGTTTCCTACATACGATTTAGGAATATATGTGTATGTGTTGTGATCCTTGCATTAATGGATATAGATATCATTTCCAGTGTTTAAATATTAAATAGATCTATATATTTTTTGACCCTTGCGATACATATCCATATTCATATATAAATCGTGACCCCTGTGACAATGGGAAATGATAAAATTTTCGTGCGTTTGATTTATGAATACATCTGAATTTATGTATGTAGATTAGGACTTATGCATTAATGTATAAACAAGTCTCTGACTATGTTCTGAAATATAAATCGATTTGCAGTGTGTGGACTGATACATTCTCCAAGACCAGAGATGGGTGAGTGGTTTGTATGCGGGGTATTTACCTTTAAAGGGTTTGATCCTTAACTTCTTGATGATTACCTAATGCATGCAAGTTTGTTAGTCTTCTCTGGTTGAACAAATGAATTATAGTTTATTTATAACAATCTTCGCTCATATATGTTACTTATTGAGAAGAAGAGACAACCCCATAACATACGAGACTTACATGCTTTGTATGATCCCCTTCTTGATGTTTAGGGATATTTGGAAGGGTTTTAATTATTATCTTACCTTAGTTGATTTGTCTCCCATCTCGGGGCTGGCTCTAGGTAGACCCACATACGCCAAATGGAGCCAATGGTTGGGAGGAAAGTTGAAGTTGAGCTTTCAGCTGCTTAATCCTTTCAGATTCGAATAGTGACCCGTAATGGTTAAATTTTTACTAGGAAAGTATTTCATCGTGTTATAAGCTTGTTATGTACCTTATGCTATTAAAATTATTAATCGATTTATTTGCTCCTATGAATTAACGGGATTTTCAAGTTGTGGTCGAAGATAATGCATTCCAATAGTGGAAAGGAATTAGAAGACAATATGGTGAATCATTCTACAAATGCAAATATTTTTATAAGTTAGGTTCCCTTTATTATCAGAAGTATTGAAGATAACTAATCTTGTTGTTGCTTAGTTGACTACTCAGGATACCATAACCATGTCTCCTACCATTGCACTTATGAGTGATTATTACAATGTTAGTGTGGCCCGAGAATGCTTGAAGCTTTGATTATTGTCTCAAGGATATATACATTCCTACTGATGTAATGAAATATACAATAACCACAAATCCCATACCTTATATGGTGTAGAGATATTATGGTATTGGTGTTATTGATATTTATAGATTAGACTACTTATGTTGATTATGATTTTTAATATCGAAGTGTGTTTAATATTTAGGTGTGATTGTTTCTGCAAACTTATAACCTTAGGATTGATTATAAAGTCAATATTTAATGAGGCTAATAATAATTGGTGTACTTGAATGTTTCATTGAAAGACAAAATTTTACATTGTGTACCACAAAGGATCTATTGATGATTAATGGGTATGTTACATATGGTTTCCGATCTCATGTTACAACACTTGGACCTATATGGGCTAAGCATAAAGGTACTAAGAATTGAGTTGTTGCAGATAACAAAACACAACATGATAACTATCAGGGAAGATTTCGGTCCTGCATGCTGCGACAATTATATTATTATGGTAAAAGGTAAGTATATATATACTTTAGTGTTTGAAATGAAAATTGTTTTGTGTTGACTTAGAACAAATCACTGGTTGAAAATACTTACTTTGATTCTATCTTAATTCCAAATGAAAATGCTACATTATGGTTTGAACCAAATTTTTGAAATTGTAAGTCAGACCGATGTGCTCTCAGCAATCATGCCGGTTCAGAGTGAGGCTATAATGTAGTAATTATTTGTGTGAACTATGTTTGTCGACTCATATTGATTCATGCCATACTCTTTGTCTCTGAAATAGAGAAAATATTTCAACATTTTTTTTAACTACGTTTTAGAAAGATTGCGGGCCTAATGATTTCATTTTAGCGATGCCCCACCAAATTTTAATCCTACTCTAACTAAAGAAAACCTAACCCCATCCTTTTTCTTGCTTTAAATCATGCTAATTACTTACTCTGTGAAAGGTTGATTCCTTGTTTGATTGATTACCATTTGGAGTATGGCCTTGCAACTATGTCTTAGGTAGCGTAAACCTAAGTATCAATATTTAACCCAATTATGCCCACACCTGATATGTCGGATCAACAACATCCTTAAGAGGTATCTTATGTAATTCTTGTAACATACCCCAAAATCCCTGAATAGATTCTCTAGGTGGTAGTATAATTTTTTTCCTTTTTATTAGTATACATTTAATCATACTAAATAAATTCAAAACATTTTACTTAACCATACCATTCTTTGAATATTAGGAATCTAACAAATACAATCACTTTGATATTCATCTACATAAACAAATTATAATAAGGTACAACCATTACACTAGTCACAATAATATCTTTGGAACGAGATGACTATTTACACATTAACCCTATCTTTAAATTGTTGTCCCTACATAACAAGGTACCATTCTCTGTAGTTGTTCTCCTCGGCACAACCTAACAAAGATGACAACGAGGTTATATAAACTTTAGAGGTTAAAAACACTTAAGTAAAAAGTATGCACATAAACAATGTTTCTTACTCTACAGTGTATTCCGAGAGTTATCTTGATGTTTTTTGGAGCCTCTGCAACCAACACTTTAATTCGTGTAACTCAACATACATGTTAGTACCATATATCAGTTTATCAATCCAAGAACAAAATCTTCATAATAAACTTATAAACAAAAAAATTAAATCCTACAAGCAAATCTAACCATCACAGATACTTATTTAATCCAAATTTATCTTGGGAAACTGACAGCGTGTCTATGAGCTTCCTCCAAACCATAGGCTTCATCTGATGGATGTTTTTCCATCAAAAGCCACCCCCGAGCTAGGCGACGAATCTACTAGGTTCGAGATTATAAACAAAAACTCTCCCGGTTTCAAGTTATGATAGTATTGTAATCAAAGGGATATTTTTCCTATGAGTATGAGACTTAGAGTTCTTACTCGTCAAGATAGGTTTAACTTTTATTACTCCATTCTAATGGATATATTTTCTTTTAAAACAAGCTAGATTTAATCATGAACCCAAAAATCCATTAGTAAACTGTACACATAACTAGATGTCCTCAATCAACATACATTGGGTCTATACAAGCACATGCAATTAAATCTATACAAACCCATGAATTTCAATGTATGGATCTATACATATTTGACAGTATGCAAAACCATAAAATCATATCCCAATCTATAGAGCTTAAGAACTATTCGCATGTGCAAAATGCATGGAGGGTTCTATTAACATATTAATGTGAACTTATATATCAAATCCTCATCTAGATATGTTAAGAATGGTTTACTACATAAAAAGGCCAGAAGGTTTATCCAAACTTCATACATTGTACTTTAGCACCGTTTTTAGCCAATCTAAAAGATAATCCATTTGCAAGGCTTCTTTTAAGATCTATTAAAGAATTTAAAATGAATTATACTAACACCCCCTTTTACCAAATCTTTGACAACTTTAGACAAAATATGTTAACAACCTTTTAACCTAATCTTTAACACCTTAAAACAAAAATACGCTAACAACCCTTTTACCTTTTTACCCAATCTTTAACACATTTAAACAAAATGTGTCAACAACTACTTTACCCAATCTTAGTACATTTAAACAAAATATGTTAGCAACTGTTTTACCCAATATTTAACATATTTAGACAAAATATGTTAGCAACTATTTTACATGGGGTTTTCACTTAGTGAAACCATGTCATAGCACCTTCGTTCATGGGATATTAAAAAATACCCCTAATTTCACTAGATATTTATAAATACTTACAAAATTCGTTTTGTTGAGCCCCCCTCCCAATACATATTTCCAATTAAAAAAACAATATTTTTACAATATATTCCTTATTTTTACTAGAAACCCCTTTTTATACCCCCCAATACCTAAAATCCCCTCATACCCTATTTCGAGTACCCCAATACCTACAATATATTGACCTTATTTTTCACAATTAAAAACCCCCTTTATGAATGAATGTGATAAGATATTGCTCAAGAAGATGAATCCCCTGTGCTATTTTACCCAATATTTAATGTATATAGACAAAATATGTTAGCAACTATTTTACCCAATATTTAACATATAGACAAAATAAGTTGGCAACTATTTTACCCAATCTTTAACATATCTAGAAAAAATATGTAAACAACTATTTTACATATCTCAACATATATGTATAGCCATCGTTTTCACTTGTCGTTCTTGTAAAATATATCTAAGTACAAATATGAACATATATGTATAGCCATCGTTTTCACTTTCTGTTCTTGTAAAATATATCTAACTAATAACAAATCTGAACATATATTTATAGACATCTTTTTCACTTTTCATTCTTGTAAAATATATCTAACTAATTACAAATATGAACATTTATGTATAGCCATCGTTTTCACTTGTTGTTCTTGTAAAATATATCTTACTAATTACAAATCTGAACATATATGTATACCCATCATTTTCACCCGTCATTCTTTAAAATATATATAACTAATTACAAATCTAAACATATGTGTATAGCCATTATTTTCACTTGCCATTTTGTAAAATATAATCTAACTATTTACATATCTAAACATATATGTAATTACATGTCTGAACATATATGTGAGCCATGGTTTTCACTTGTTGATATGTAAATACATCTAACTAATTACAGATTTGAACATATATGTGAGCCAAGAACACTGGGATTGGAAACATAGTATGAGATTCTACAGATCATTGTTGAAATCCCCAAACCTTCAAATCTTAACAATTTTGTTATTCAGTAACTTTTTAGAACAAATGTGATTTATACAATAGTGATATCGTAGGAAGTAAAATGTAGTTTATACACATAAAATCTAAGGAATAAAGTATGGAGTTTTTATACTCATAAAATCGTAGGAACAAAGAATGGGGTTTTATACTCTTCTCCAAACCAGAAAGAAACACAACATCAAAATGGATCTGCTAACGAAGACCAAAAGAAAATGATAGCATCAAATCTAAATCCAGCTGATCTAGTTCTCATGTAACCCTATGTACAACGCTTTCAACCAAATTTTAGCAAAGAAAAAAAGAAAAAAGGATATGACCTTACAACAATTTTTCTACAAAACCTATTTAGCTTCCCAAATATATAGAAAAATATATCCAACATAATCATGTCACAACGTATTATTCCTCCCTTCATCCATTGATCAAACAATTGCAGATCAACATCCAGGCTCATGGACATTGTAAAAACAACTCCCACCATCTGTCCCCTTGATAGAAAAATGTCTCTCTTAAAAAGACGAAACCATTTGGATCCACAAGGAGAAAAAACTCAAAGGCTTCCTACACATATTTTTCCAAAAGGACAAGTGGCAGAAGAAGTTATAACAACTTTCTTCCAAAGGGAACAAATCCATCGATTTTCTCTGCGAAGGAAACCACATGAATAAGGATCCACTAACTCTTTAGAAGTTGGTATCCCTCATATATTGAAAATCTGCTCCAAATCGGAAGTCCTTCTACTACAATACTTTTATAATGTTTCCTTACTATATATATATATATAGATAAACTAATACACTTCTTCTCCTATATATATATATATATCAAGTTTTCATTATTATATATGTTCTATGTTAATCACTCATGTATATATTATAATGTTCTAAGTATATACATATGTAATGGTGTTGTGACATATCTAGAGTATACACATATAGTCATATATAGTCACTGAGGTATTTTCACCATCATATAAAAATGTATTAGTGTCTTCTTTTATATTTCAATATTGTGAGGTGGAGATGACCTCTCCTTATGGAGTTTATTTTATTTTCACAAAACATCTTAATTATAAAAGTAGTTCATAATTTAAGCATTTAAGGAAATTGACTAGTGTTTAATGAAAAACTTAAGGTCCAAGGTGAGTATTGCAACTAATTTTCTTATTGAAAACAAGATAAGACCAAGTTATCTTTGCTACATTCCCAAGGAGTTGGTATCCATTAGCCTCTCCCCTAGTGAATTCGTTCCCAATCATCGTTTTAGTTGCGCACACTTCAGTCTTCTAGCGATATTAGTTTCATCTATAATTTGATGACTCTAGGATAGTAATTACAATAATTTTTACTTACACTTTGTTATTTCTAGTCGCACATGAAGGGGGTGTTACATCCTTTCCCCCTTAGAATTAACACTGTCCTCAGTGTTACATATTCATCAAAGGTTTGTGTTCCATTTTTGAGTTTATATTTTGTTCTCTTTTGCCTCTTTGTTTTGATTATCTTCAATATTTTGTGATTCTCGAAACCTTTTATGGTTCATAACCTGCACTCTTGTGCAACAAAACTAGGTCTTCCAAACCAATTTTTCATTAAACATGTCATTAATTCATAATTGAACTTCGAACATAAACAAGAAGTCCTTTCTACAACGCAATATTTGCAATTCACGGAACATATTTTTGGCTTTGTTTGTGGTTTTATCATTATAAGTAGACCTAATACAGGATTACCTTCAAAAGAATTCATAAGTAATTTCGATTTACGTATCATTTTGGAAAGCGTCTTTTACCTCTAGTACTTGGATGCTTTAACTAGTCCTCAACTTGGGATAGAAATTTCTTTCATTTCTTTCATTCACAAGTTAGCATCATCTATTTCACATAATTTCAAGTGTTAACCTTTCAAAATTTACCATTCACCCTCGACCTTGAGGGAATTTTTCCTACTTAAGTATTCATACAATATACACATTATGACATTCAACAGTCTACTTTATTAGGAAAATCACTAATATGTGTTTTATTGTTTCATCATGAAGTTGAACAAATTTCAACAACACTTTTGTTAATCAACAAATTCTCCCTTGAGTTTTTTCATTTTTAACAGTTCTTTGCTGAACACTGAACTCTCTCTCATGTTGCTGACACCAATTGGACTTACAGGATAAAACTTTGAGGTTACTCTCCCTTTTGATTCCTAGTCAAACGTTTTCCCCTAAAAAAAATCAAACAACGTCCTATTTTCCAAATGTCAAACTTTGTGCCTAGGTCTTGCCATTGATATCAAAGACTCATTCATAATCCCCCTCAATCCTCATTTCTTGAGTCTAGGGATTTCTTTTCCACCCAGCTTCCTGCGTGAGTCGAGGAAAAGTTACTTTAACAAAGTAAAGCTGGATCCTCAATTTTGCCCCTTAGCATTCTCTCTGAGAAGAGGTTATTTTTCCCTCAAGCCTTCATGCTTGAAACTAGGAATTGTTTTTCCAGCCAGCCTCTTGCTTGAGTCTAGGAAAAGTTCTTTTAACCATCAATCATTTATTGTTTCTTGCATACTTGATAATTACAACATGGAACAAAATAACATCAAATAGGTTCACTTGTTTCCTTACTCATGCTTTAGTATATATGTTCATAAGTTCCTTGATCTTTATTCATATTTTTACCATATGCTACCATGCATAATATGTTACGCTCTTGTCTTTCCACAAGTTTCAAAGAATATTGACCATATGCCAAATTCACTTGTTAGTACCACTTGGTGTAGCAAAAATAAATTAGATTTTGTAAGAAACTATTTTCCCTAAGTATAATAATAAGAAATCATCCTTCTTACTACATGATCATATGCAATAAACATCCTCTTTTTGTTTCTTATTTTCATCCTTACGTCATGGTTAAGCAAGATACACAATAATTTTATTGGCACATTAATTTCCTGGGAATTATATGCGTGCATTATTTATAGACCAAAGAACTAAAATAGACTTCATGACCACTTAAAAGAATGTAGGATAACATCTTTTCCTTGTACATACTAACACTATGTAAGTAACAACAAATTTTCTACATATATACATGCATATCTTTATAAATATAACCACATACATTTATAAGGGTGACCACATATCTCCTTTTTA
The DNA here is from genome assembly GCA_001517045.1 of Pseudotsuga menziesii. Taxonomy (NCBI): domain Eukaryota; kingdom Viridiplantae; phylum Streptophyta; class Pinopsida; order Pinales; family Pinaceae; genus Pseudotsuga; species Pseudotsuga menziesii. The sequence goes on from LPNX010726836.1 coordinate 67,207, forward strand.
TATGACATTCATATGCCAAGGTACAAGTTTACTTGTAATAACACATATTAGTATTGCACTTAATATATCATGAAATCCATATATCAAAATGAAATAGATTGTTAAGGTATCTATGCATATAACATATACCTCTATCTCATAAATCTCGATCGTATTAAAGTATACATTATATAAAAACCACTCGAAGTATTCTAACATCCTTAGTAAATATCACTGAAATAAGAAATGCATTTTCATGATAAGCATCCTATGAACTATATAAAATGCACTTGTATACCTTTCAAGTAATCATAACCATTATCCTTTTTTTGAATAGACAAGAAAAGGTATAAGCATGTTCCAATGTCACACATTAGGTTTATAATCACTTTTGATATACAATCACATACCAAAATGAAACAAGGAGACTCCTACCCATTATTCTCCCTTATAACCTAACAATTTCTCAGTCATAGAAGACCTCACACCAATAGAATGTACAAGTAAACTAATTAAACATAATTCTTTTGTTTAAAAAGAATCTAGATACTTTAGTCTAGAAAGGATATGCTTCTTATGGGATATTCGTTTCCTTTAAACATTTACAACTAGAATGGCTTTACAAGATCCTAATTCACAAATCCCTAACCCAATAGTCTAACCTTATCAATCATTTTAATGATTACTTTCTTTTCCTAATTGTAGAGTATAAGGAGATATTCATTGACTATTATTTACCCATAAAACATCATTACAACATATTAATGAAACATATACAATACTCATATATAGATAATGCTATGCCATTATAATGCTTTAGGAAATGGAACGTACTTGCATTTCAAAGACGGCTTGCCGGTTACCTCTTGTCGATCCTTGGTAATTAAATTTTTATGCTTGCGTTCTTATAGATGAAGTCCCTTTGCTTGTTCAATTAACTTATATTCATTACCTCCGACCGAGCCCATATAATCCCGAGTGTTTGTAACTGTGATTTGTTACCAGCTGTAACATACCTGAAAATACCTTAATATATTCTCCACGTGGGAATATAATTTTTTTCCTTTTTATTAGTATACATTTAATGACACCGAATAAATTCAAAACTTTTTACTTAACGATATGATTCTTTCAAGATTAAGAATCTACCAAACACAATCACTTTAATGTTGATTTATATAAACAAATTATAATAAGTTACAACCGTTACACTAGTCGCAAGACTATCTTTGGAATGAGATAACTATTTACACATTAAACCTATCTTTAAATTGTGGTCCCTACATAACAAGGCACCATTCTTTGTACTTGATATCCTCGGCACAACCTATGAGAGATGACACATGAGTTTTCTCGAGTAGATCAAACAACGAGGTTATATATACTTTAGCGGTTAAAAACACTTAACTAAAAAGTATGCACATAAACAATGGTTTTACTCTACAGTGTCTTCCGAGAGTCATCTCGATGCCTTTTACAGCCTCTGCATCTAACACATGAAGTCATGTAACTCAACATGCATGTCAGTACTATATATCAGTTTATCAATCCAAGAACAAAAACTTCATAATAAAATTATAAAAAAGATAAATTAAATCCTATAAACAAAACTAACCATCATAGATACTTATTTAATTTGACTTTAGCTAAGGCAACTGAAATCATGTCTATAACCTTCTTCCCAACCATAGGCTTCATCTGACGTATGTTTTTCTATCTAAATCCACCCTTAAGTTGGGCAACGAATCCACTAGGTTCGAGATTATAAACATAAAGTCTCCCAGTTTCAAGTTACAATAGCATTGTAATCAAAGGGATACTTTGCCTATGAGTATGATACTTAGAGTTCTTAGTCGTCAAGATAGGTTTAACTTTTATTACTCCATCCTAATAGACATATTTGTTTTTAAAACAATCTAGATTTATTCATGAACCCAAAAATCCATTAGTAAACCCTACACATAACTAGACGTCCTCACTCAACATACATTGGGTCTATAAAAGCGTATGAAATGAAATCTATACAAACGCATGCATTTGAATCTATGGATATATGCATGTTCGGCACTATGCAAAACCATAAAATCATATCCCAATCTACACAGTTTAATAACTGTTCACATGTGCAAAACACATGCAGGGTTATATTAACATATTAATGTAAACTTATATATCAAATATCGATCTAGATATGTTAAGAATGGATTACCAAATACAAAGACTAGAAGGTTTATGCAAACCTCATACAGTGTACTCTAGCAGCGCTTTTAGCCAATCTAGAAGATAATCCATTTGCAAGGAATCAGGGTAATTTTTAGGGGTGAAATTTCACCAATTGCCTATTTTTGGGTTTTTTTTTCAAAAAATACATTCATTATTTCGTCATTTTTAGTGTTTAATATCACCTATATTTACATAAAAAATGTTTTTTTTTTTATCATAATATTCGCCAAAATCTTCACATTTCAGTGTTAATTTTATGTTTCATATTTAATATCCGCCTATTTATCTATAAACTTGTTTTTTTCAATCCAAAATAGTCGCCTAGAATACTATACTTAAGAATAATATTAGAATCCTTAAAAAATACCATGGTAACGATTTTTTTTAGATATATTAAATAATTTAAAACTAATTATACTAACAGCTCTTTTTTACCAAATCTTTGACAACTTTAGACAAAATATGCTAACAACCCTTTTACCTAATATTTGACACCTTTAGACAAAAATATGCTAGAAGCCTTTTTCCCAACTTTAACACGTTTAAACAAAATATGTTAGCAACTAAAATACTGAATCTTTAACACATTTAAAGAAAATATGTTAGCAACTGTTTTACCCAATCTTTAACATATTTAGACAAAATATGTTAGCAACTATTTTACGCAATCTTTAGACAAAATATGTTGACAATTATTTTAGATATCTGAACATATATGTAGAGCCATGATTTTTTCACTTGTCGTTCTTGTAAAATATATCTAACTAATTACAAATCTGAACATATATATATCACCATCTTCACCATCCTTTTCACTTGTCGTTCTTGTAAAATTTATTTAACTAATTACAAATCTGAACATATATGTATAGCCATCATTTTCATTTGCGGTTCTTGTAAAATATATTTAACTAATTACAAATGTGAGCATATATGTATAGCCATCGTTTTCCCTTGCCGTTCCTGTAAAATATATCTAACTAATTACAAATCTGAACATATATGTATAGCCATCGTTTTCAATTTCCGTTGTGTAAAATATATCTAACTAATTACAAATATGAACATATATGTATAACCATCGTTTTCACTTTTCGTTATGTAAAATATATCTAACTATTTACAGAGCTAAAGATATATGTAGTTACAGTTCTGAACATATATGTGAGTCATAGTTTTTGCTTTCTGATCTGTGAATATATCTAACTAATTGTAGATGTAAACATATATCTGAGCCAAGATCATTGCGCTTGGAAACACAGTACGAGATTCTACAGATCATTGTTGAAATCCACAAAACTTCAAATCTTAATGAGTTTGTTATTCAGTAAAGTTTTCTAAAAATGTGATTTATACAATAGCGATATCGCATGAAGTAAAATGTAGTTTATACACATAAAATCGCAGGCATAAGTATGGAGTTTTTATACTCATAAAATCGCAGGCAGAAAGAATGGGGTTTTATACTTTTCTCCAAATCGGAAAGAAATGCGTCATCAAAATGGATCTGCTAAGGAATACTAAAAGAAAATGATAGAAACAAATCAAAATCTAAATAATCTAGTTATAATGTAACCCTATGTACAGCGCTTTCAATGAAAATTTAGCAAAAAAAACAAGAAAAATGATCTGACCTTACAACGATTTTTCTACAGAACCAATCCGGCTTCCCAAATAGCTAGAAAACGATCTTCAACATAAGCATGGAGAAGCGCACTATTCCTCCCTTCATCCGTTGATCAAACAATTGGATATCAGAATCCAGGCTCATGGACATTGTAAAAAGAACTCCCACCGCCTGTCCCCTTGATAGAAAAACCTCTCTCTTAAGAAGACAAAACCATTTGGATCTACAAGGAGAAGAAAACTCAAAGGCTACCTACACATTTTTTTCCGAAAGGAGAAGGGACATATTTTTCCAAAAGGAGAAGGGGCGGAAGAAGTTATACCAACTTTCATCCCAAGGGAACAATTCCCTCGATTTTCTCTAAGAAGGAAATAGCATGACTAAGGATCCACTAACTCTTTAGAAGTTGGTATCCCTCGTATATTAAAAATCCATTCCAAATCGGAAGTCCTTCTACTACAATCCTTTTATAATGTTTCATTACTATATATATATATACACTAATATAATTCCTCTCCAAAATATATATATATATATATATATATATATATATATATAAAGTTTTCATTATTATATATGTTCTATGTTAATCACTCATGTATATGTGTTATAATGTTCTAATTATATATATATATGCAATGGTGTCGTCACATAGCCAGGGTATACATATATATATCATCGAGGTTCTTTCACCATCATATAAAAATGTATTAATATCTTTTTTCATCTTTCAATATTCTGGTCATTATGAGGTGGAGATGACCTCTCCTTGTAGAGGTTATTTTATTTTCATAAAACATCTTAATTATAAGAGCAGTTCATAATTTAAGCATGTAAGGAAATTGACGAGCGTTTAATGAAAAACTTAAGGTCCAAGGTGAGTATTGCAATTGGTTTTCTTGTTGAAAACAAGATAATACCAAGTTATCTTTGCTAGATTCCTAAGGCCTTGGTAGCCATTAGCCTCTCCCCCTAGTGTATTCATCCCCAATCATCGTTTTAGTCGTGCAGGCTTTCAATCCCCTAGAAATATTAATTTCATTTATAATTTGATGATGCTAGGATAGTACTTACAGTGCTTTTTACTTACACTCTGTCGTTTCCAGTCATGTACTAAGGGGGTTTTACAATTTTGGATAAGCGTTCATTGAGGATGGCCTTGTTGTTAAAATATTTGATAGATGATTAATCATTTTTATGGTAGCATGTTTATTTTAATGAAAGAATTATATATATACGTGTGCATGGTGAATCCATATTTATGGACCCAAATAATATAGTCTTGAATATCGAGTATTTGATATTAAGGTTGTGAGGTTTTTTGTGAAATTATGAATACCTTTCGGATATAAATTGTTGAACTATTCAATTTGATTATTGAATATATTTATGAAGAGAATGTGACATTATGAGAGCAAATGTTATGAGAAGCTATAAATGGAAGGTCACAATTTCAAATCCCTCCTGGGTTGTAAAAGGTCGATATCTTCTTGGGGGATATGTACCATGTTTAGATCTTAAAATAATTATTGAGATGCTTATTCTCTTATGTGTAGAAAGAAGATATCATTACTATGAGAAAACATGTACGCATTGGAAAATGTTTGGTTTCATTATACTATAGAGATTGCAAAAATATTCCAATAAGGAAATCAATGCATTAAGATGCTAATGGAAATGTAAACGTGCATATCTATGCAATAAAATTTTCATATTTTTCATATGCATAATGTTGAGAAAACTGCAAGTCGTTATATAACCTGTTGAGACAATGCTAGAATAATTAGGTACATAGAGAGTTTATCTATGATATTAATGATGTCTGAAGAGGGAACATTATGTAGTTGAGCTAGTATTATCATTGACAAATTTGATATTCCTTCAAGATTATGAAAAATAAGGCATGAGTTAGGCTTACTGTATTGAAGAAGAAATATCAATAATGGATATATGCATGTAAAATTAACTAGTACAAAAATGTAATCATGTGACAAGATAGAGTGTATTGAAATAGTGCGATTACAACAAGTTTATGAGTGTTAACTGCACAAAGATTGTGCATAAAGACAAAATATGTTTCATATAGATTGTGTACATACATTTGCAAACAAGTAAATGTTAATAATTATGTTGCAAATGATGTGATTGATTACCGAGGCTTACATAATAAAAGATAACATAGATATATAGTCATCATTCATAATTGAAAGTTGATTGAAATCTTTTATCAGTGGGAAATCATTACATGAAATATTGATCTATACAATTTGATGGTATGAAATTATGGCTAACTATTTATGGATAATTGCAGGGATCACGACTTGGTAACGCCAATAATATCGAGAGACATGATGGGAAACAAGGTCCAATGACTGCAAACCATCAATATATGAGAGATATTTGGTACATATAAAGTTTGTTTCTATGAGAAACTAAAAATAAGAATGTACAAGAGGTACATCTTTGTAGATGATGTACATGGTTGTATAGGAGGCACATGTTTGTACATGAGGTGAATGTTTTCTCCTCATACATCTAGGCACCCGTATGCATCTTATGGGGATTCCTACACTACTACATATGGATCAAAATCCCCATGAAAGTTTTCCACGAAAAAGTTAAAATCGTTGTTTTCATTGAAAAATAGTTTAAATTTTTGGAAAAAATTGAAAATTCCCCCGACGATCATCGCTCTAGAGATGTTTTGGACCTTTCGTCATTATAGCGACAAAATTTCATTGGAATAGCGACGAAAATAGGTCATTCGTTGGAATAGTGACAAAATTTCATTGAAATAGTGACGAAAAGACCACCTTCATGGCATAAGACCACCTATCTACAAATAATAGTGGATATTCTTTCCAGAAAGGGTTAATATATTCCCCAAGTTAAGTCTTTTTCCATATATGGTAGAATTATCCTATGCTCCAAAGATTATTGTGTATCTTCATCAATGGGGAAATTTTGACTTCCACCACTTTATGTGTTCTTCAATACTAGGACCATAATATTTTCTTGTAAAAACATCTTGCTTGGAATAAAACTTGGAGCCAAAACTATAGTTTCAAAGAGATAACTTACTTTTCAATGAAACTTTGTTGTAGTGTCTTTAGGGTTTTGAGGAAAAGATTTGGAATGGTCATAACTTTCTCAATAATGTGAAAACTGATATCATACAATATTTAAAATTAAAGTTGTTGAAGTGCTCTTTCACCTAGATTTAGTCTAGCATAAATCTAGGAAACCCATCAAAATTTATTTGCTCTATGATACCCAAGATAAATTCATATTTGTAATATTAAGAAAAACCCTAAAAGAGATGATTTTACATCAACGACATATTTACTTCACAAACATTGTTTTGAATATTTTTTTTTGAAATTCAGTATTTTTCAAGAGGAACTTAAATCCACAAGTTTCTTCTTCAACTGTTAAATGAAAATATTTAGAAATGGACATGAATGTTGTGGCCTATTTTCCCTTGAAAAATCTAAAAAAAAAATCTTCCACTTTCTTACTTAAGAAAGATATTTATTACCACTTGTAGTGAACTTTAATAGACAAAATATAAAAAGAAAAACCATTGCATGTGATTAAGAGCTTTCTAATTTCTAAATTATCTACCATATACAGTAGAATGTGCTCCCTTTAAAGAGACTCCCATGGTTCATTATGAGGTACATAAAGATTATCAAAATTGCACACTAAACTATTTTGCAATTAAAAATATTAATATTGATCCATATTATAAGATGAAGGATGTTGAAGTGCATTATAATTTTTCCAAAATATGAATATGAAGTATACAAGAATTGTTGGAATGTCCATAACATCACTAGAGCAAAGAAAGGTCCATAACATCACTAGAGTGATGAAAGTTCCATAACGTCGCTAGATAAGATGATAGTAGGTCATGATGAAATGTTTGGAACAATAAACTAGACTATGTTATGCTTTACCACTCAACATGATGGACATAGTATTAGGAGCAGAATGGTTTATGCAATTGGGAACCTATGGCAAGAACCTCCAACTAAAATATATGGAATTCAAATGGAAAGGGCGAAGCTACAAATTATATCAATAAAAAATACTATGTCAACCTCTCAAATAACTCACAAATCTCACCCCTCCACTAAACAACAAACTTCAGAAGTGTTTAAGCATGATTTGGAATTAAGATTACTCTTCACAGTGGTAGATAAAGCCATCTAGAATTTCTTTAACGTCAAANCCCCCTCCACTAAACAACAAACTTCAGAAGTGTTTAAGCATGATTTGGAATTAAGATTACTCTTCACAGTGGTAGATAAAGCCATCTAGAATTTCTTTAACGTCAAAACATTTCAAAAAGAGAAAACAATGTTACACACACAATAATAAATACAATTAATAAATATGAATAATAAATATAATAATAAATATGAACAAGTAAATAAGATATTAAATAAAAAATTAATGAAAAAACATAATTAAGTTAAATATGAACAAGTAAATAAGATATTAAATAAAAAAAATAATGAAAAAACATAATTAAGATACTCACTAAGAAGCATCATCTTCTTATATAAAAAAAATGTAATTAAGGAATCCATTTAAAAATATTTATATGAATACCTTATTGTAAAGTCGTCATTATTTTTTTATTCAATATTTTATACATATATATTACTATTATTCTTAATTGTTTGAAAATGTGAGTGAAATATTTAGTATCAATTCAGAAGGAGAATCGCTTTTTGTTAGAATAATCAACCTATAGTTACCCATATTTGACATTAATTAAATAATTTTTTTCTTATTCCTAGAATCCTAGATTCCCTCTCCATGCTAGTTGACTTCTACATGTTCCTAGAAGTCAATACTTGCTAAACTGGGTCATGGAGCGCTTTGGAATCATCTTGGAAACATATTTAGCATGTATTATTTATTCCTGGTTCCTTAAAGCGCATATCTGCTTTTTCTGAAAGCTTCCTTGCTTTACATTTGTTTTAAGGCATAAAGGAAAAGCTAGTCTAGGGCAACTTGCCTTGTTTTTTTATCACATCATCATCCTTCCTTTTATTTATACAAAAGAATGAATGATTTGTATTTCCACCACATATTATCTTTTCCACTTGATTTAGCTAATTTGTGAGGATCTTCATTGATTTGGAAAGTCCTTTTTGCAACTATGGGGGCTTTGACTTGTTTTAGTAAGCCTATTTTTTGACCAATTCGAATAGAAACCTAGTGATTTAGAATATCTCATGTAATTATATATTTGAGGATCCTATTACTTCATATGGTTGGATAATGTAAATTTATTCAATACAGGATTAAGTTATGCTCCAATTTCAGTCTCCTTTTGTGTGAATTTTGCATGTTTGATTAGCAATTTTGTGAGTGTAATTGATCTATCTCTTGGGTTCAATTTAAACATGGTATCAGAGCCTTTGTGGATCGATTTATCTCCTTCCAAATTGTTATTTCAGGTTTGACATCACTGAATGGGAGCACATTCTACTGACTGAAGGGCACAGGAGCTGAGATATGGACCAATCTTAAAGGATCATCTTGAGTCCATTCAATTTATTTGAATGGAAAGATGAGATGGAGATATTGTTGAGAGAGAAATGTATCTACAGGGTTACCATGGCTACTGAGGAAGAGTCCAATGCAGCTGCAGAGAAAATCAAATAGCATAACAAGAGGGATGAGGCCTATGGTCTTTTGTGTCTGAGTATTTCAAGAGACCTCATCTTTCATCTTGATTCATTAAAATCCCCTAATGCGGTGCGGGAGAAGATTGAATATATTTTTTGAAAGAGAAATGAGATTAGAGGACATAAAATTGAGAATTAATTGATCTCCTTGAATCCCAGTATTTTCGAATCATCACAACTTTATTTTACCAAGGTTAAGGCCCTTGTTTTCTAGTTAAAACAATGTGGGATTGAAAAAAAGGAGGAGAAACTAGTTTTGACCATTCTCTCAAAGCTTGGTCCTGACTATTTAGTGTTGGCTTTGACCTTCTATGCCACTAAATTGACAGCTCGAACCTGGAATATTCCTAAGCTTGTTGATTTCATGGAATCCCTCACCGAGGAGCAAGATAAATTGGTGATGATGGGCACCATCAAACCTTCCAAAGACCAATATTTGGTTGCTGGTGATTCGAAGGTGGATTCAAAAAGAAAGAAAAAAGATAAAAAAACACCCGATCAAAAGAGAGACAAGGCAAAGTATCAAGAGGAGTCCTTAGGCTCCAAGAAGAACCCCCAGAAGAAGAAGAATGAAGGAGAAATTAGCAAGTGTGCATACTGCAGTAAGGGTTATCATCCTAAGAGATATTGCATGAAAAAGAAGATAGACATGTTGATCCAAATCCTGGAGAAGAACAACATCTCCCTTCTTGATTGCTCAAAGAAGAGGGAAGGAGGATCAAATTCAGAAGACAAGGAGAGAGTACATGCCTTGGTTGCTGGCACCTCAAGCTCACCTAGTTTCATCATTGATTATGGAGCTTCCAGAAATATGGTTTTGACAAAAGAAATATTCTCTTCTCTTGACATGTCAAAAGGTTCACTAATAGTTTTGGGAGATAAATCTCTGGCTGACAATATGGGAAAGGGTAGGATTGATCTTGACCATGGTAATTTCAATAATGTGTTGTATGTTCTAGGTATTGCCTCTAATATCTTGTTAGTGTATCAGGTGAATCACATTGGATGTCCAAATAAAGTCATATTCTCCCCCAATGAAGTTGAAATCACTGAGATTTCGAATGGTAAAGTCATAGAAAAATGTGTTGTTGATCACACTTCGAAGGTATACACATTTTCCCACTTTCTACCCAACTCAAACTCCTCTGCTCTTCTTACTCATGCTAATGAAGCAAGCAAGATTTGGCATGAAATTTTTGGCCATATTATCTACAAGTATATTTCTGGTTTGAGTGAAAAGGACATGGTCATAGGGTTACCAAAGATCAAGTTTTCTAATGGAGTCTGTCAAGGTTCTATCCTAGGAAAATACCGAGAGCACAAGTATGAGAGAGCTAGTCATGAGAGAACCTCTGCACCTCTTTAGTTGATCCACAATGACATTGCTGGTCCATTCCCTCATATGTCCATGATTCAAGCCAAATATGCACTCACCTTTATAGATGACTTTTCTAGGTATTGTTGGGTTCACTTCCTAAAGCATAACTCTGAAGTTTTTGACCTCTTCAAAGTCTTTAGAGCCTTGGTTGAAAACAAGTATGGGAGGAAACTCAAGATCCTTAGATCTGACAATGGTGGTGACTATGTCAAGTCTGAGTTCATATATTATTTCAAAGATGTAGGCATCCAGATGCAACATTCTATCCCTTACACACCACAGCAAATGGGTGTTGCTGAGAGAAAGAACATGTCACTGAAGGAGATGGAAACTTGTATGATGGAGGCTAAAATGTTTCCACCAAATTTTTGGGTTGAAGATATAAAATGTGCATCCTATATCCAAAATAGGTTTCCATATAAGCATCTTAATGGTATGAATCCTTTCAAATCTTGGAGTGGGACCAAGCCATATGTGACCCATTTCAAGATTTTTGGCTCAAAGGCTTGGTCTAGAATCCCAACTGAAAAGAGAAACGATTTGCAACCCCAAAGCCAAGAGATCCTATTTGTTGGGTATTATAAATATTCAAAAAAGAAGAATCTAATCAAAATGATCACAAACAATTTTTTCATTGAAATAAGTGTTCAGTTCGAAGAATAGCCTTTAGTAGTAGTTGAAGTTGGAGAGTCCTCTTCACCACCATAGCCATTGATTGTAAGTGAAGAGACTAATGAGTTTTCTGATTCTGATATGTCTAATAATTATGAATTAATTATAGATCCTAACATCCCTACAAGACCAAAGTTGGAATCAAGGACCATTCATGCAGCTGGGGAACTAGCTAGAAATCCTAATGACATTAGGAGGACTAGATATCAATTTGAGAGTGCCCTTTGTGTGAAAGATCCTTTCTTTGATGAGAAGTCTTATTTGATGATATATTATAATCCATAGAGATATTAATATGCATGTCATGATCCAATATCTCAAACATCCATGAAAGAAGAATTCAGCTCGCTCCAGAAGAACAAAACCTGGGAACTGGTTGATCTTCCCCTGAGGGAGAAAGCTAGTGAAGTGTAAGTGGGTCTTCAAAACTAAGTTTTCTGCTAATGGTTCATATTTGAAATATAATGAAATATTGGTATCCAAGGGATACTCTCAGGTACATGGTATTCACTACAATGAGACCTTTGCACCAGTGGCAAAGATGGACTCCATAAGGCTTACCCTAGCCGTTACAGCTTTGAAGCAGTGGGAGGTACATCACATGGTTGTAAAGTGTGCCTTTTTGAATGGAGATATGATTGAAGAGATTTACATGCAGCAACCAGAAGGTTTTGTATCTAATCCATTATTAGTGTGCAGGTTGAAGAAATCATTGTATGGGCTCAAGCAAACCCCCAGGGCTTGGTATGCCAAGATTGATGGATTTCTACTGTCACTGAGTTTTATTTGATGAAAGTATGATCCTAATGTATATTTGAATCTGATTAATTGTTCTTTAATAATTTTTGTTCTCTATGTGGATGATCTTCTCATTAAACAAAGTTCAAAGAAAGATATTTCCTCCTTGAAGGATGCAATGACTCATTCCTTTTCTATGTCAGATTTGGGATTGTTGAACCAATTCTTGGGTCTCGAAATTTCTCAATCCCAACATGGAATCAAGGTTCATCAGTCAAAGTATTCTTCAAATTTGCTCATTAAATTGATCATGAAATATTGTAAGCCAAGAAAGAATCCATTCCTTTTAGGAGTTAAGCTTGAAGAAGCAGGTTCTTCTTCTATGGTAAATAATACACTGTATAGGTAGTTGATTTGGTGTTTGCTTTATCTTACACATACTCAACCTGAATTATATTATGCAGTTATTTTTGCTTCAAGATACTAGGATCAGCCTCATGAGATCCATTGGAGAGCATCCAAGAGGATCCTAAACTTTGTTCAAGGAACAAGGACTCATGGGATTTTCTACAAAGTAAAATATGACTTAGAGCTAGTTGGATTTACTGACAGTGATTGGGAAGGTGAAAACACAGATCAAAAGTCTACCTCAGGATATGTGTTCATGCTTGTAGAAGGACCAACCAACTGGTCAATTAAGAAGCAGAGTTCCATAGCACTCTCATCTACATAGCAGAGCATAGAGGAGTTTTAAATGTAGCTACTCAATGTTTATGGTTGCAGGGGATACTTGGAGAATGTGGTTTCGAATCATAGTTTTCAATAGTCATCTGTTGTGACAATAAAAGAACCATTTGAATCTCCATTGATCCAGTTCAAGGACAAAAAACCAAGCACATTGAGATCCATATGCACTATATCAGGGAGCTTGTGCATGATGCTACCATTGCTCTACTCTACTGCGCATCTTCAGAACAAGTAGTAGACATCTTCACCAAAGTATTATGTGAGAGGACCTTTAGTAATATCAAATCACTGCTAGGTATTGCTGATCATGTGGTGAAGAATGATTGATGACAATATTTCCAATTTTTTTTCCTGTCCATGTTTAAGGGAGGATTTTCCCACTGGTTTTTTCCCTCTTTGCTTGGTTTTATGGACATGCAGTATGTAAAAGGGTGACTAAGCCTTGTTTCTAGGACCTATAATTTTCTGATATTTAATCATAAAGTCAAGCTTAAGGGGGGGTGTTAGAATAATCAATCCATAGTTACCCATATTTGACATTAATTAACTCATTTTTGTCTTATTCCTAAAATCCTAGATTCCCTCTCTATGCTAGTTGACTTCTACATGTTCCTAGAAGTCAATACTTGCTAAAATGGGTCATGGAGTGATTTGGAATAATCCTGGAAACATATTTAGTATGTCTACTTTATTCCTGGTTCCTTAAAGCGCATATCTACTTTTTCTGAAAGTTTCCTTTCTTTACATCTGTTTTAAGGCATAAAGGAAAAGCTAATCTAGGGGAACTTGCCTTGTTTTTTTAACACATCCTCATCCTTACTTTTCTCCATAAAAAAGCATGAATGAGTTTTATTTCCACCACATATTATCTTTCCCACTTACTTTAGCTAATTCGTGAGGATGTTCATTGATTTCGAAAGTCCTTTTTGCACCTATGGGGGATTTGACTTGTTTTAGTAAGCCTACTTTTTGACCAATTCGAATAGCAACCTAGTGCTTGCGAATATATCATGTAATTATATATTTGAGAATCCTATTACTTCATATGGTTGGCTAATGTACACTTATTCAATACAGGATTAAGGTATGCTCCAATTTCAGTCTCCTTTTGTTTGGATTTTGCATGTTTGATTAACAATTTTATGAGTGTAATTGATGTAACTCTTTGTTTCAATTTCCACACTTTTTTTGTTGTATTTTATGCAAGAGGTATGAATTAAGGAGTCTCCATATAAGAAGACATGAAAAAGGAAGAATAGATTATCAAACATATTGTATTGAAGATCAATTGTAAGTAATAATACTATTTATTTTGTCATTCCTATGTGTTAATATTCTCTTTTTACTTTGATAATATAATATGTCTTTTCATTTTAATGTTTAATGTTTTATCATAATGTAATTTAGAAATCATTAAAGGAATGTATGTCAGTTTTGTATGTAACTAGGAACGCCCCCCTTGCTTGCATAAGGAGGGAAGATCCGTGGCCCATTAGAGTGAAAGTAGAATAGTTGCATTTCAATTTTTGTACTAATGTCATGTGCATTATTTTAGTTATTATATTTCAATTTATGCAAGTGTGTTTTCTTTCTTATGTGGGGCATTTATGGTGCATTTAATGTTTTTGCAACAACATTTACTTTTTTAAAATCATGGTAGAATCCAATTGCATTAGAGACATGAGGAATGCATATATTACATAATATCTCACATATTAGATTGTTAATCTTAGGTTGATATTTAAATTAAGTAATTAATAAATTTAATCATCCCACCTTGTGATTAAAGAAACTATCACATCACTATTTGTCTGTGGTTATGATGATAGTAGGTCATGCTGATAAGATAATAAATAGTATTGACCATAAAAACTATACAAAAACCTTAAAACACATGTAAAATAAAAGCTTCAAGAATTTCCATATAACGTATATATAAAATATAGAAAACCATCCTAAGTGTAGATAAGGGGTATTTAACCTCATGCAACTAGGAACACATATCATTTAATAAAAAAATAAAGAGATTCATGAATCTTGAATCTTCTCTACATGCTCCATGTTCTAAGGCTTGGCAGGAATGATGGAGGGGAAAATGCATAATGTCATATTAGAATAGAACACTCACTTAACTTATGGTGACGATGGCCACTTGGGGAAAAAGAATAAGAGGAAAATGTGGACATAGGGATTACATCCATCTTGCAAAGGGTAGATGGATCAATACTAAAACCACCAAAACTCTCACTTGACAATATTTTTGAAACATATTCTCCCACAAATGGAAAAGGATAATGAAATTTATTCTTACATATGATCATCATCATCATTGTCACCATCATCATGATCATGATCATCATTGTCATCATCATCATTTTCATCATGATCATCAATATCATCATCACCATAGTCATCACCATAATAATCACCATCATCATTATCATCATGATCATGATCATGATCATCATCATTGTCATCACCATCATCACCATCTTCTTCATCATCCTCAACATCACGATCATCATCATCATCATTGTCATATTCATCATTATCATCTTCATAATCATCATCATCATTATCCTCATCATCATCGTCTTCATCATCATCATCAATATTGTCACCATCATCATGATCATGATCATCACCATCATCATCATATTCATCATGATCATCATCGTCGTCATCATCGTCATCATCTTCATCTTCATCATCATCACCATCACCATCTTTTTCATCATCATCATCTTCGTCATCAACATCAACATCTTTGTCATCTTCATCATCGTCGTCATTGTCATCATCATCGGATTCATCATCATCTAATTCATCATCATTATCGACATCATCATCATCATCTTCATCATCATCCTCATCACTATCTTCATCATCATCATCATCATCATCATCATCATCATCATCTTCGTCATCATTGTCATCATCATCATCATCATCATCATCATATTCATCATCACCATCTTCATAATCATCATTATTGTCACCATCATCATGATCATCATGATCATCATGGTCATCATAGTCATCATCATCATCATCACCGTCATCACGATCATCATGATCATCATCATCACCCTCTTCTTCATCAGCAAATTCATCATCTCCATTATCATCGTCATCTTCATCATCATCTTCATCACTGTGATCTTCATCATCATAATAATCATAATCATCAGTATCATTATCATCATCGTCGTCATGTTCATCATCATCATTGTCAATACCACCATCATCATCATTATCATATTCATCATCATCATCATCGTCATCATCGTCATCATCATCGTCATCACCCTCTTCCTCATTAACATCTTCATCATCATCATTACCATCACCATCATCATCACCATCATCATCACCATCATCATCACCATTATCATGATCATGATGATCATCATCATCATCACCATCATCATCATCTTATTCATCATCACCAACATCATCATCATCATCATCATCATCATTGTCGTCATCGTCATCATCTTCATGACCATCATCATCATCATCATCTTCATCATCATCGTCTTCATCATCATCATCAATATCATCGTCATAATCATGATCATCACCGTCATCATATTCATGATGATCGTCATCGTCGTCATCATCATCATCTTCATCTTTATCATCAACATCTTCATCATCATCATCATCATCATCATCATCATCATCATCATCACAATTTTTATCATCATCATCATCATCATCATCATCGAAATCAACATCAACATTTTCGTCATCTTCATCATCATTGGATTCATCATTGTTATCGACATCATCATCATCATATTCATCATCATCATGATCACCATATTCATCATCATTTTCATCGTCGTCGTCGTCATCGTCGTCGTCATCGTCATCATCATCATCGCCATCATCATCATCATCATCATATTTATCATCACTGTCTTCACAATCATCAATATTGTCACCGTCATCATGGTCATCATAGTCATCATCATCGTCATCGTCATCATCATGATCATGATCATGATCATCATCACCATCATCATCATCATCGTCGTCATCATCGTCATCGTCATCATTATGATCATCGTCATCACCCTCTTCCTCATCAGCATCTTCATTATCTTCATAATCTTAGTTATCATTGTCATCTTCATCATCATCTTCATCACTGTGATCTTCATCATAATCATCATCATCATTATCTTCATGATCATCATCATCGTTGTCAATACCACCACCAGCACCATCATCATCATTATCTTCATGATCATCATCATTGTTGTCAATACCACCACCACCATCATCATCATATTCATCATCATCATCATCATCATCATCATCGTCATCATTGTCATCATCATCATCACCTTCTTTCTCATTAACATCTTCAACAACATCATCATCATCACCATCATCATCATCATTGTCATCACCATATTCTTCATCATCATGATCATGATCATGATGAGTATCATCATCATCATCATCAATATCGTCGCAATCATCATGATCATCAACGTCATCTACTTTGTATTCTTGTCCTAATGTTGAAGTCGAGCATGCTACCAAGTGGGTTATTTTTCTTCCAAAATATTATATTAAAATAGTTCTCATTTTAGTGATTTGGATGGTTGCATACCATTTATAGACAAATATAAGTATAAATATGTACCATTTCACAGCCTATGCTGAATTTTTTTATTATTGAACAAAAAGAGATTTCCATAAACTAGTGCAGACCATAACACAATTGTCGCATTACAAATTCTCATTCCTCAATATCACTCAATAAAAAAAGAAGCGATTCTTGCCAAACACTAGTCTAAATTTGTTTTATCCTATTTTCAACATTGTGTACATGTACTCCCAAATGATATAATGATTTCTATTCACCTATTATCATCACGTGGGTAGAAAAGAAACAAAAATTTTGGAAAGTTTCTTGAGTAATCATTGGTTTTCAAATAGAATAACATGGATAGAAAAGGTCTTTTAGAAACATTTGCAAGGTTTCTTTCAAACTTGGTGTTGTACACTTCCACGTAATTGTCCCATCTTGATGTACTATGGTATATTGTGTTAATGTGTTCTTAGATATGTAGGTTGCATGATGCAAGCTCTAGCACTCTTTAGATGCTCCTTAACTTGACATGGGGTTTTAACATGTTCTTGCTACTCTTAACCAATTGTGTAAAATACTTGGTCTTTGGCATGATATTTCTTTAAGACATTGGTGCTAGGCCTATGGTGCAAGCATTTATAAATTTTTGGCATTTGCGACAAGGGATAAAGAAAAACTTAATAAGTGTACATGCTTGAGCTTTTGATTTCGTTGTTTCTCATATCAATATTGTACTTTTCATTTGAATTTCATTTTATAGATGTCCTAATTGTCAACAAGGATTTAATGGAATTAATGGAACCTTTCATACAATATATAAGTCCTTTTATGTGTGCGCTTAGATAACCATTTTTATAGTGATTATTTTAGGATGCAATATTACAGCACATATGTCGTCTTTCTTCTAAATGAGAATAATTGTCCTTCTGTATGATGAAGTGCTCAATTTGGCATTCCCCTTTTGTAGTAGCATCTAGATTTAGTGTTGAATTTCATCATTCTCCAAGATGGATATGAAATGCATGGGTCCACTCAGTATTGGAACATTAAGGACAAGATCAAATGGGTCCAAGGTTACATAGTTTCCCTAATTTAATATACCCCATGTTATGTTCTTCATATTTCTTATTTTATTCATATTTCAATATAAAAATTAAAATTAAATATATAAAAAATTAAAAATAAATATATATATAAAACAAATAAAATATAAAATAAAACAATTCAAAATAAAAAAAACAAATATATATATATATATATATATATATATATATATATATATATAACAACAAAAACAAAAAATCAAACATATTATATAATATTTCATCCATCCAGAAGACCTGCGACGAGAAAACAGAGGGAGAGCTAGGGCGATTTGGAGTCCTCTATAGCATTTCTCCCATACACAGTATCAGGACCTCTGTTCAAAACCTGTGGCCAGCGAATTCCATCATGAGCCCATTCCTCCATTTTCCAATGAGCCATGAAAATATTGCCTCTATGAAATATTAATTGGTAATTTAACAGGTACCCAATTGTTATGAGACATTGCCACTATTGTGGCGTCAGCGGCAAGGGAAAATTAAAGGTGTTATGGAAATTGTGGAAGAGGACGAATGGGAGGCTATATTCCTTGTTAAGGGTATTCCATACAGTATTTGTCATTTCCATTAGGGTTTTATGACATGGCACCAGCTAAAAGACAAGGAGACAAAACAACTTCCTACAGACAATAGAGGCTCGGAGATCTTGTGCTTGCCAAGGTCAAGTGATTTCCGACATGGCTCGCTAAGGTATGCTGGTATATTTTTCATTCCCATTTGCTTTCCCTTATTTGATGTATTCGATGTATGTTGTTTTTCTTATTTTCATTTTCCACATCAAATTATATACTTTTTGTGCCCTGTTTTAATACCCAATTGCTGTCAAAGGGTTTGGACGAATGTTCATAGTGTTTCATTTCCATTGCGCCGATTACAATGGCTATCGAGATCTTTTTTTATTTCCCAACATGTGCCGATATTTTATTCTTAATCCTATAATTTCAAAACTTGGTTGTTGCATGGGGATTCTCTGAAACCCTGCATGAGAAATCAAAACCTATATCAGATATTAGTGTTTAAACCCAAGCGATGGATGCAAGTTTTTGTTTTTTAAGGTGGAAACTGCTTCTGTCTAGCTCCAAGAGGATTACAATTGGCCCAAATTATTCAAGACCACAAGCGGCCCATTTTTGAGTGGATTTGCAATATTGGAAAAGACCATGAACCATGAAAAGATAGGCGTCGAACCATAACCAAGGAGCCATGTATTTCTTGACAATCCTTTCCATATCTTCCTTTGACCCTATGAATTGTGATTTATTTCCCAATTCTTTGAGGCACTAAGTTGGAATTGCATAAGGAATGTTTAACAAAATATTCAGTTGTTTCCTTAATAGTATTTTTGTTTCCTTTTGTAAAAAATATCTTCAGCATGACAAGGTTGAATTCTAGGAAGGACCATTTCATATTGTTTCCTTTACTTATAAATTGATAGTCCTTTTCTTTGCAAATGTGCAGATTCAACAGCTCCATGTCATTACAATCATTTCCATATCAATGCTATGACTCAGGATCAAGAAGATAAACAAAAAGAAATTATGGCTTCTGCAAGTGCAGTATTGGAACATCCTACTAGACGTATTCTAAGGTATGGATTTGTTTTTTCATTCTAAAAAGATGCATTATTGGGATTTTCATTGTCACATTTTACATATGTTATTTTAAATAATTCCAGTCCATAGTATCATAGTATCATGGTCAAATTTTATTTCCTAGGATGATTGTGGAAATTGAACCCAAGAGATTGATCAATTACACTCACAAATTTTCTAATCAAACATGCAAAATTCACACAAAAGGAGACTGGAATTGGAGCATAAATTAATCTTGTATTGAATAAGTGTACATTATCCAACTATATGAAGTAATAGGCTGCTAAAATATATAATTACATGAGATCTTCGAAAGCACTAGGTTGCTATTCGAATTGGTCAAAAAGAAGGCTTACTAAAACAAGTCAAATCCCCCATATGTGCAAAAAGGAATTTCCAAATCCATGAAGATCCTCATGAATTATATAAACCAAGTGGGAAAGCTAATATGTGGTGGAAAGACAACTAATTCATGCTTTTTTATGCATAAAAGGAAGGAGTATGATCTAGTCAAAAAACAAGGCAAGTTCCCCTAGACTAGATTTTCCTTAATGCCTTAAAACAGATGTAAAGCAAGGCAGCTTTAAGAAAATGTAGATATGCACTTTAAGGAACCAGGAATAAAGCAGAAATCCTAAATATGTTTCCAGGATGATTCCAAAGCACTCCATGACTCAGTTTAGCAAGTATTGACTTCTAGGAACATGTAGAAGTCAACTAGAATAGAGAGGGAATCTAGGATTCTAGGAATAAGACAAAAATGATTTAATTAATGTCAAATATCAGTAAATATGGGTTGATTATTCTAACACCCCCCTTAATCCTAAATTTATGAGTAAATATTAGAAAATTATAGGGCCTAGCAACAAGGTTTAGTCACCCTTTTACATACTGCATGTCCTTACAACCAAGGAAAGAGGCCAAAACCCAGTGGGAAAATACTCCCTTAAACATGGACAGGAAAACAAAATTTTGGAAATATTGTCATCAATCATTATTCACCACATGATCAGCAATCCATAGTAGTGATTTGATATTACTGCAGGTCTTCTCATAGAATACTTTGGTGAAGATGTATGCTACTTGTTCTTAAGATGCACAGGTAGAGTAGAGAAATGGTACCATCATGCAAAAGCTCCCTGATATAGTGCATATGGATCTCAATGTGCTTGGTTCTTTGTATTTGAACTGGATCAATGGAGATTCTAATGGTGCTTTGATTGGCACAATATATGACTGTTGAAAACTCTGATTCGAAACCACATTCTCCAAGTATCCCCTTCAACCATAAACATTGAGTAGTTGCATTTACAACTCCTTTATACTTTGCCTCTATAGATGAGAGTGCTATGAAAATCTACTTCTTACTTGACCAGCTGATTGGTCCTTCTGTAAGAATGAACACATATCCTAATGAAGAATTTCGATCTGTGTTGTCACCTTCCCAATCACTATCAGTAAATCCAACTAGCTCTAAGTCATATTTTGCTTTGTAGAAAATCCCATGAGTCCTTGTTCCCTGAACAAAGTTTATGATCCTCTTGGCTACTCTCCAATGGATCTCATGAGTCTGATCCATGTATCTTGAAGCCATAGTAACTGCATAAGATAAGTCAGGTCGAGTATATGTAATATAAATCAAACACCCAATCAAATGCCTATACAGTGTATTATTTACCATAGGAGAAGAACCTGCTTCTACAAGCTTAACTCCTGAAAGGAATGGAGTCTTTACTGGCTTGAAATATTTCATGTTGAATTTGATGAGAAAATATGAATCCTACTTTAACTAATGAACCTTAATTCCATGTCGGGATTGAGAAATTTCAAGACCCAAGAATTGGCTCAACAATCCCAAATAAGTCATAGAAAAGGCATGGTTCATTGCATCCTTCAAGGAGGCAATCTCTTTATTTGAACTTCCTGTAATCAAAAGGTCATCCACATAGAAAAAAATAATCATTAAAGAACCATGAATCAGCTTCAAATATATATTAGGATCAGACTTGCATCGAACAAAACTCAGTGACAGCAGAAAGCCATCAATCTTGGCATACCAAGCCCTGGGGGCTTGCTTGAGCCCATACAATGATTTCTTCAACCCGCACACTAAATATGGATTAGATACAAAAAAATTTGGTTGATGCATATAAATATCTTCAGTCATATTTCCATTTAGAAAGGTACACTTTACATCCATGTCATGTACCTCCCACTCCTTCGAAGCTGCAATGGCTAGGGCAAGCCTTATGGAGTCCATCTTTGCCACTGGTGCAAAGGTCTCTTTGTATTCAATACCATATAACTAAGAGTATCCCTTAGCTACAAATATTTCTTTATATTTCAAATGTGAACCATCATCAGAAAAATTATATTTGAAGACCCACTTACACTTCACTAGCTTTCTCCCTGGGTGGAGATCAACCCGTTCCCATGTGTTGTTCTTCTGGAGTGAGTTGAATTATTATTTCATGGATGTTTGACATATTGGATCATGTGATACATATTAATATGTTTGTATATTAGAATATATCATCAAATAACTCTTCTCATCAAAGAGAGGATCTTTCACACAAAGGGAACTCTCAAATTGATATCTAGTCCTCCTAGTGTCATTAGGATTTCTAGATAGTTCCCCAGCTACATGAATGGTCCTTGCTTCCCACTTTGGTCTTGTAGGGATGTTAGGATCTGAAATTAATTCATCATTATCAGTCATATCAAAATAAACAAACTCATTAGTCTCTTCACTTACAATCAGTGGCTGTGGTGGTGAAGAGGACTCTCCAATTTCAACAACTGTTAAAGGCTCTTCTTCGAACTAAGCAATTATTTCAATGAAATATTTGTTTGTGCTCAAGTTGATCATATTGTACCCTTTTGAATTTTCAAAATACCCAACAAATAGGCACTCTTGTATTTAGGGTTGCAAAGCCTTTCTCTTTTCAGTTGGAATTCTATCCCAAGCCTTTGAGCCAAAAATCCTAAAATGGGTCACATCTAGCTTGTGCCCACTCCAAGCTTCGAAAGGAGTCATACCATCAAGATACTTATGTGGCACCCTATTCTGGA
This sequence comes from Pseudotsuga menziesii, assembly GCA_001517045.1. Classification (NCBI taxonomy): domain Eukaryota; kingdom Viridiplantae; phylum Streptophyta; class Pinopsida; order Pinales; family Pinaceae; genus Pseudotsuga; species Pseudotsuga menziesii. Next base: position 90,652 of record LPNX010726836.1, read on the forward strand.
TATAGGATGCATAGTTTATAGCCTCGGCGCAAAAATTTGGTGGAAAATTTTTAGCCTCCATCATACAAGTTTCCATCTCCTTTGGTGATTTGTTCTTTCTCTCAACAACACCATTTTGTTGTGGTGTGTAAGGGATAGAATGTTGCATATAGATACCTGCATACTTGCAATACTAGATAAAATCAGACTTGACATACTCACCACTATTTTCAGATTTCAGGATCTTGAATTTCCTCCTAAAGTCAAAACTAATAACCCAACCAACGGATTTGATATACAGTTCTCTATTCGAAGGAGACACGACTCAACTGCTGCCAAATATAACATCTTTTCCTATCTGGATTTTTGGTTTTATTTTTTATTTTTTTGGAATTTTTTTAGATATTTTGTAAATATTGAAAAAGAACAAAAGTGATTTATAGTACAAATCTAGGAGGAGATGAGTGTCAGGGGACAAGAAAACTAGTTCCAAGCAGTGGATCATGCCTATGCTCAATGCAAGGATATATGTGTAGGATAACAACTCTCTGGGGAAGATCTCCTCCTGGTAAAAGGGATGATCAAGCTGCAAAAGATATCTAAAAAGGATGTTCTTGGCTAAACATGAGACAAGATCGGACTATATGGCTGATAACTCAAATTCAGGGAGCTGGCATAAAGCTCAAGAAGGCAAGTAAAACTCATGAAAATGCAAATACAACTTGATATATACAAGGGACTCCCAAGGGAAATGGCCAGTGTAAAGTTCAAGAGGAGTATGAAGCTCTTGCTCAAGTATATGGAGGGACTAAAAAGGAACTCCCACACCCTAAATGAAAAATGTTGACATGGTCACCAACTACAATAAAGGATCTAACTAGGGCACCCATGTATGGGAAAGCTCTACCATTCACATAACACCACTTCTAAAAGCAGCATGAAGGATCCGTGACATCATGAAATGGGTTCGTACCTAAGGTTGAGATGAAATGGTCATAAGGTCATGCAAAATGCAAGTGAATGTGAAATCCCAACCTATATGCCAGTTTAGACATGATACATGTAACATACACGAATGGGTCGAAGTATTGATCAAACTGCACTCAAAATGGGCTCCTACAACATCATATTAGTCCAAACCATCCAAAATGGTCAGAAACTGTCAAAAACTATGGGAAGTGGGTAAAAATTTCAAATTTTTTTCTATAAAATAGTGAAAAATTAAAAAATTTCATACCATTTGAAAATTCACCCACCATAGTGCATTTGAGTCCAGAATTTCAAGAGCTGATTCTGGCAGCATTGCCTGACGAAATCACTCTGCATTTGGTCCAGGTAATTATCCATGCTCCCCTCTTTCACTTTCAAGCAATTTTTATTTTATTTTAATGGTCAATTTTTTCATTTAGGCCATCCCAAGATGTGTGTTTCAGCCCACATAGGAAATCAGGTCGTTTTCCACATATGGGGATGGGTATACATGGAAAATACCATGATACCTACGTACATATGTGGCTATTCTGAGAAGAGTCACGTACAAGGCTGCAAAGATGATTTTGAAAGGCAAATATTGATGAATCTCCAAAAAAATTGTGCATGATGGTGCTAGAATGGAGAGAGAGGGAACATGGTGATGTTGAAGAGGTAGTGCAAGGAAATCTAATGGCTTAATAAGCACTTAGAGCTTTTATTTTATACAAATTTTTACGCCTTGGAAGCTTGAGGGCCAAACTAAGGCTACTCCAGCTGCTAGTAGACTAATGGGATCCAGATTCTAAATATTTTTAGTTGGATGGCTTGTCACTCAACATCGAGGCTGAGGACATATATTTTATCATAGGTTTGTCCCGATGAGGGGAGGTGGTGAACCTCTGATCGCATGGGCCAGGAGTCGGGTTGACTATAGATGAGTACATAGCTATGTATTTCCTTCCTGATGTAAGAAGTTTGGGAGTCAAATCCTGAAAAATGCCATTCAGAACCTGGGGCTGAAAGCCATACTATTGGAAATGGGAAGGATCGCAGGTTTAGCATCACTCCATCAGACCTCAAGGCCAATGATTTTCTATGCAATAGAGTGCATGCGACCTACCCCAACAGAATTTCAACCCAAACTGTAACACCTTACATGTCTGAATTTCGACACTTCTCTATCGCATCTTTGACGCATTCACTTTTTGTTTGTCATTGGTGGCATAACGTCGGATATTGGACAGGCTACCAAAGTGGGTCAAATATACGACATACCATGGTGTCGCCTATTTGCCATTTTTCTCTTTCAAAGTTTCAATCAAAACTTGCATAAACCATCTCAAATCCAACGCCTACCGACACTTGAAGGGTTGCCTTCCGACGGCCAGAAGCGTTGGAGTCATGGCAATGCCATCAATGTTTTTATCAAGAATGTGTTGGATTTTCAATGCCTACTAACACTTGAAGCATGAGTCATCCGACAGGATGAAGTGTAGGAGTCATGACACTACTGCCGGAAGGTTAATACAAAGCACTAGTTGAGTGTTTCCTTCATGTGTCGGATGTTTCACAGAAGCGTCATAACACTGTCGGAAAAGAGACACCTGTTGGTAGATTTAACAAAAAAAAATTGAAAGATTTCAACTAGAAAAGTTGATCACAAAAATAAATTGTATGTTTTTTCAAAGTTTTTGCTTAAAAGTCCTACTTTAGCTTTGTTAATGCATTCTAATTATGTTAGTAAGTTATGGCATGATATGTTTGGGAATATTAACTTACGTTAATTGCATCAATTAATCAAACAAGACAGGATAGTGGGGTTGCCACCTATATCCTTCTTAGATGGATTTTTTCCAATATATACTCTTGGTAGGCACCTTGAAGAGAACTTGAGAAAGGAAAGGCTAAGAGAGCCACATTACTTCTTGATTTTGTGCCCGGTGACATTACTGGTCCCTTTCCTCACCTATCTATGAATAAATAAATATACGTACTAAGTTATAACCTTCATTGATTACATCTCTATATACATAGGGGTCTACTTCTTAAAACACAAAGCTGATGTGTTTGCTTTTATTTGAGATTTTAAAGCTCTTGCAGAGAAACAATCTGGTAAGGGGATCAATATCCTTCACACAGATAATGGTGGAGATTATTCCAATAAATAAGTAAATAATCTATATCCTTTTCATTTATAGTTCTTAACCTGACAACTCTTACGACATATCAGTATGGTATGCTTCTATATATCCTTTTCAGTCTAGAGCACACACTCTGTCGGTGATCATTGAATTTTATGCATCAAAATAATCTAATTATTCTTTTAGATATGATAGATTTTCACTCAACATGTCCAAATGAGTGATGATATAGAATCATTTTGTCAAACATATAAATAAAATGCATGCTCAAGTCCAAGTCAACAGAAGGACTAAAATGTAAAATATAAGTAGTTTGTGGATGCCCAATGGAGATATAAATAACTTGAGAAGAACTTAGGACAATATAAAGGATAGGAAAATAATTTAGTTGTCAATTAAAGATAAGGGGCATAGAGAAGTTCTATTATTTACAAAGAACTTCATAAATGAAACAAATGCAGAAAAAATGACCGATATACTATATCATATCGTGCAATAGCATATTGAACCTTAAGGAAGAAAAGGCCAACTAGGTCAAAAGGGTAAAAAAAGGCATGACCTTTTCCAAAATATAAAATTGGTCAAAAGTTTTAGGGAATTCCAAAAAGAAGAGGTTAGAGGTGCTCTGCAGTCAACACTGTTGTCAAAATCAGGGGAACTATCACAACCTTTCACATTTGTATATGTGTCTACTACTTCTCTTAGAACATCATATAACATGAAATCATCTGTAGTAGTCAGGAAAGAGAGAGAGAAACAACTAGGTATGGCAACTCTTTCTACCTTAGCGACTGGAATCAATTCAAGTGATCTTGGGCTGCAGAATGAACAGGTCTAGCCTTCAATTTCATTTGGCCAACATAGATCAAACTCTCTTCTTATGGTCCCCATTGCAAGAAGAGTTTCACCAACTAGAAGTATTACAGATTCAGTAACACCTTTGAACATTAACAATCCTTCCACTGAAACAACACATATGCCTAGTTTGGTAGCTAAGGTAGATCAATCTATTGCAATTGTTAGTAGATCCTACACACTAGGGTGGTGGATCTAGTAACACAACTAAAATCAAGTTATATGCAACATAATTTCACTCTATGATTGTTCAATAGAAGAGACAGGTGATTGTCTTTGATCCTTTAAATAGTTGTTGGGATTTTGGTAAATGTATGCTTTCTTGTCCTTTTACGATTGGTTGAGAATCTATAAATGTTTGTGAAGCTCCTCTTGCAATTACAATACTGAATCATGTGGAAGCACCATTATCTGCAAATCAATGGATCTAGCAACATATTTCATGCGAAGAAGATGCTCTGATATAGGCTTTCCTATGGATTCACAGGGGAAACTTATCAAATATATTACTATTTCTTCTTTGGATTTATGGTAAAATGATGGGTGGATTCTAGGGTTTCATGCACATGCAATATTGATGCTAGCATTGTTGGAATAACACAAGCACAAGGAGGATCTAGGGTTTTCTTGGTTGCTCCATTGGTAAACTTTGGTGAAATTATGCTTCTATGGATTGAATGGTGGTTGTAATGCTGGATTTTCTTTGAACTAGGGCTTTTTACCAGCTTTTGTCAACTTTTACATGTTATAAAACATCCTCTTGAAGGATTTTTCTCTTTTTTGTCCTTAGATCTCTGAAGTTTCCCTAATTAGGATCCTCCAACAAACCCTAGAGGTTGATTTTGGAAGTCCTAGTTGGTGAGCCTTAGGGAAATATTCAAAGAGGGAGGATGATCACCATCCCTCATGGCCTTGGGTTTGAAGTAAATTTCACAAAAACCCTAATATTTGTCATTTTGATCAAATTTTAGTATTTCATGTGCAAATAGACGCATTTGCGTGATTAGTGTAGTGTTAGATTAGATCTACATTTTTATAAACTAGAAAACCTTAGAAATTTATAAAATACAATAATCCAAAAATAACAACAATTTTCAAATTCTAAGCCACCCTAAAATTGTGGCCTGCCTATTTAGCCCTAGATCCTCCAGTGCATCACCTATCTTCTTGTCTACATCCACGAACTTGAGAATCAACCTAAAAAAACTAGTCAAAAGTCAGAGTTAGGGTTTCATATTTGACATGTTTCAGGGGTTGGGATAATTTGGTCTTGATAAAAGGTTACTTTCTTCCTTACAACGGCCCCGTTTAATTATTTAGTAGGGAAATTTAGGGATTCTTTCCTTACTGATCAGTGTTACTATCGTTTCTATCCGCAAAAACTATCAAATAGACCTGCAAAAATCAACCAAGTTAGGGTCATATTTGAGTTATGGGGAAATCTTAACAATATCATTGAATTTTTCCTTCCAAAAGCATTGTTTTCAGGCTAAGGAGTACTTGTATAAACCCTTAAAAGGATGGTTAACTCAACTGGTAATTCATGTTGATATACAATAGTATTTATAGTTAATCTAAATGATGATAATAATGCCTATGTGATGGTACATGATGGTTGTTAATACTTACACTTGCTAGCTGATAAAATTGTCTACTAATGTTGATTTCAAAGAAAAGTGGTTTAAATGATAATACTTTGTTGGTTATGATTCTGAAATATATTTTTCTGCCCTATATCCTTGGTGTGGCTATGAAACACTTATTCTTTACAACAATAGAATATCGTGCATAGACCTAGAAAACACCACTAACTTATACAAGGAATTTACAAAAGATCAAAGGTATGCATGCTTTACTGATGGACTAGCTAGCAAAGAAGTTCCAGAATCTGCAATAGAAACACAACCTCTAGCATAGAAACTTGCAACAAAATGTTCATAAAATGCCATCAATATTTTCATAAGATTCCTTAAGAAGCAATCATGTCCCCAATTGAATAAGATGGACCGTATGCTGACCTGTTGATTGATCATCAATGAGGAAGTCTCCCATGTCAAACTGAAGGAAATAAAAAAATCAATCTATTAGAGTATATTAATCCCATGACATACCTGCTAGTAACTATATTGACTCATACAAAGAACATGGTATGCATGTGTTTATCCTTAAATACAGTCAATCTTAAAACTAGAAAACTAACATGATTCTATTGCATACCTTCCAATAACCGTTTCGACTAACATGAGCATATTGATGTTTACCCTTGAAGTGATTAGGATCAACACCACCAAAAGTCATGGCTGCAAATGGACTTTCTTCAATAAAAACATATTTTCCTTTGGAAAGAACCTCGAAATTGTTTCCAACAAATGTGAAAACATTTCCTTTAGCGAAAAGATGTCATACCAAATCTAGTGATCTATCATTGTAAATCATTGAAAATGACTGATACTCTTTTTCAGGTCGTGGATACCTTTGGAATATTGCCTGGAAACAACAGAAATAAACATTTTTTATAACTTAAGCATTCAAACAATGCCTTCCAAAAATAAAGTAGCAAATAGATCTTTATTTTTTCAAGCACATCTCAATACTTTGTTACCATAATTATCAATGCAATCATTCTTCTTTTGTATTCCAGAGTTGAGATGTTTGCTCTAAGTGACCACTTTAAACTCGGTGATAAATTGGAAATAATGCAGAAAGATATAAATGCCTAATAAAATATTTGCACAAAGAAGACTTTGTAACAAATTAGCAATTATGAGTAATAAAGTGCATAGTGATGTTGGGTTGAAAAGTTACAATGGAAACTGAAAATACCAATGTGTACCATGCCCAACTCACAACCTACAGAGATAAGCACAAATATAAACATAGGTTTTCCACTGCACAATCAAACATGAAAGTTGAACAAGATATGAGATTAAGAAACAAATTACAAAACTACTGGACAAAGATAAAATGGGGCATATAACAATATACTCATGCGGAATAATAGGAAACAACGCTTCAGATACCATTTTCCTCACAAGTCTATCTATCGTTTTTTGTCTTTTGATCTTTCATATTCCCATCAAACTCAAATTCCTATCATATTTCTTGTAATGAAATGCCTACATTTAATTTTGTTGCCCTAGCTATATGGTATTGGTAAAGTATTACCAAGGGGCCAGTTATCATGATAAATCAAAATATTTAAGGTAATTGTTTAGATAAGATAGAACAAAGTTTGCCTCAATGTATGGTAATCATCATCATCAACTAAATGTATGTGTGTGCACATGCATAAATACCCAATACACAGCTCAATTAAACAAAAGAAAACATAATTATACCTTGATTTGTGGATCTTCACACTGTCTTCTTATGATTTACCTTTCAAAACATCATTCAACATACTTCATTTTTTGTCCTGTTGCAATAGTTTCATGTTAGGGCCCATCAAATAAATTCATGTTTGTTTATGAAAATAACAAAACCAATCTAAATAAATACAATTATATTACAATGTAAATTACAATACTATTCAACTATTCAAGTAAATTAATTGTTAATAATATATCACTTGATAAAACATGGATAACCAAAAACACTATGTATATAAGGCCATTGATCTAATCAAAACACCATTTCTTGCCTCTCAACTATGGAAATGTTTCTCAACGCTATCTATAACAAGTTCCAATGAAGGAGTCAAATAGCAATAGTGAAAATTATACACTAAACTTATAGAAATAGATGTTTTTTAATGTATTCTTCCTTACCATTCATTGAGCTCCTCTCTGTTTCGAAAATAATTTAATATTCTCTACTAAACAGGACCAACCATGTGAAGGTGGAAGCTCTTATGGCCCCTCCCCCTCCTCACATCACTCTCAACTCCCCAAACCCAATGCATATACTTGCAAATAAAAATTTATTTCACTATTTCACAATCCAAATAACAATGCATCTACAATGCAAATAACAATGCATCTACTGCAAATTATTTCACTCAATAGTTGAAAGATGCTTTCATTAAATCATTCTTTAAATCATTCATTAAACCATTCAATCATTCAAAAGCTTAAAAAACCATTCATTAAACCATTCATTAACTCATTCATTAAAACATTAATTTAGTCAATGGCAGAAAAAAAAAATCAGTAAACTATTCAGTAAAGCATTCATTCATGAAACAGAGGAAAAACCATTAAATGTTTTTTTTTTTTTTATAAATAAGAATTACTCAAAATTTGTTTAGTCACTTCCTTTTTACTTTTCTTCTCTTTAAATATTTAGTTAGACTCACATCTTAGGGGAATATGATCATTGATATCCCTACTAGTCTGCTCGCAAGGTTGAACTTCAGGCAAGGGGTGATGAATTTCTGCAATAATGTCAAAATATTTCATTAATATATTTATATTTTGATAAATACGATTAATTCATTTAAAAAAACATTACAAATTTGTGTTTTTACTTTCCATGGGCACATCAACATGTTCAACATTATATCATACAGGCCTAACCTGTTCCATGTTATGATCTACATCTACATGCTCTACAGTTGAATTGTGTAGAAATAGAATTAATGTTCATCATCTGCAATGGTCTATAAAAAATAGTAGCACATTAATAAATTCATTACCAGGATAAGAAGCATGATATTCGTTTGGTTGGTCATGTACTACATCCTTGACATAAACGGGATCATTACTTTCCTGCACAAAAAAGGAAAAAATAATTTATGTTAATTTATTTATAAGGAAAAAATTGCATGAGCATTAATAAATTATCATTAAACTATACAGTTTTCACATACCTAGGCACCAGATGGATTAACACAAGATCGTGCAGTATTCCCAAACAAGATTCTCTGTTGTTCAACAACGACATCAAAGCCCTATTTGAAGCCAAGCTTCATGTAATCCGCACTGGGAAATTCTTTGAACTGGTCAGCCTTCATATTTGCATGATGTCATTAATTTTAAATCCTTTTGTCAGAACAAAACAAAAATAATAATCAGTATGAAATTTGGATGCGGATTCGGGTTTTACGATACTTACATATCAGGCCGTCAAGTTGGAGTAACCACTAGGCCCAAGCTTGTGTGCACCAATTTTTTCAATTATTGCCTTTGTGGCCTTAGATGTGTCTGGGAGCCTAATTAAGTTATTAAATACATTAGTCGATGTACCAAAATTGATATAAAAACTAGTAATAATAATGCTTACCACTACATTTTGGAATGTATTGCATACCTCCATGTTCCACCTAGTGGTATCTTTCCTGATTTTCTCAGGCCCTTCTCTTTTCCTTCTTCCACCAGGGATTTCCACTCCATTGATGGAATCATTAGAGGGTTCTCATACCTAGGGTTCTTTTATAGGTGAACCCTATACTGGTCTCGGACAATCTTCAGATGTTTTCCATCCTTCTGTATGATGTATCGAAGGTATCTTTTCTGAACAGACTAACCAAGCGATTAGTCAGATCATCCTTTAAAGATTTTGGTTGCTTGTTCCACATTGTGCAGATGGTGGGGCCCGAAGATCCCCAAGGCCAAATCATTTATATGTTTATAAAATATATCATTTCCTGCAAAACATTAATGCCATCATTAGTCAACATTAGAAAATATTATCGGTATATTAGACACAAATTATAAAAACTAAATTGAACAATCTATAATGACCTGGAATCCTCTATATCTTTATTGAAACCGTACTTCATTCACAAAAAATGTACACACTATTGAACCAGTGCTAGTCACACGAGAAGATCCAGGAAATGCTTCCACATCTCTATCTAACCCTGCATCCACCCTTTCTTCTGCAGCATCCGTTGTGGGTGGGGAAACATTGACTGCACCCTCTGCTTCCCTCGGGGGTGTCACAGAGCATGTTGTTGATTGTTTAGTGGACAATATGGGAGTAGTATGTGGTGTACATGGAGTGGTTTGGTCAATGGGACCAACATTTCCTTGACCACCACTGATAATCTCCATAGCATGCTATAAATTCAAACCATTGTATTATAAGTTCAATAGCATATGAAATCAAATATTATAAAATTTTTATAAATGAATTTGCATTTTTATTTGATAACTTAAGTCCACTTGTTTATGTTGCTGTAACAACAATTGAATCCTTTGTTCGAGCCCTTCTGTTAGTGGAACAACCAATGTTAGACGAATCAGTTCCTCCTTTTGTTTTTCCATTGTCCTTTGTATCACCCTCAATGGATCTACACACTCTCCAATTTCACTATCTCTCATCAACCAAGAGACCTCATTCTATAAAGAGTTTTGAGACGTTGTTTCATAAACAGAATCCCCTGTTTGAAATTGAAATATATAAAAAATTGCTTAGTCTTTGAAGTAATAGTGTGCATAAATAATTATATTAGGGATTACATATAGGATTACCTGACTCCTAGATGAGGGTGTGGTCTGATCAACAGATGTGGATTTGCCTCGATCAGCCACCTGCAAAAAAAGTAGAGAACATTATCACAATGAACACAATATGTAAAAGCTAACGAATACAGAACAAAAATAAACACTATGCTACATGTTTTATATGTGTACATTTTTGAAGTATTTAGAATGTGGAATTACATTTAGGTTTACTGGTTGCCTCGAGGCTCCAGTCGTCTGATCAATAGCTGGGGACTTTCCTTGGTCAATCTGCAAAAAAGATAGACAACATTACCATCATGAATGCAACCATAAAAACAAAAGAATACATAACAAATTAAACATTATGTGTCATGATATACATGTTTACGATTTTAAAGTATTTAAGATGGAGAATTACATTCATGTTTTGTTGTTGCCCTGATGCTGTAGTTGGCTGATCAATAGCCAGTTGGCTTCCGTAATCAACACTCTACATGCAAAATAGATAATATTATATAAACGAACATAGTATACTAATGAAAATATATAACAACGTATCTGTATGTCCATCCTAAATTTAATATTACATTGGAAATATAGATGTATACCTGTTGCCTTGACTCGGGTTGACAATCATCTACGGAGATGGAAGTGCCCTTGAGAGAACCCTGCATCAAAAACATACTAAAAGTTACATAAGGAAACATGAAAACTAGAAAATTTCAATTATATGCTAACGAAAAGTCCTATAGATGTTAAAATAATTAATAAAAGGGTGGTTAAATTTTTTGTTGTACCACAACCATACTAACATTGTTTGTATCTACACGATTTAATTTGTAATCAATAAGCAGTTCTTTGCCAGCAACTATTGATTTAATTGCACATACAAAGACACGGTTTCCTTCACACGAATTGAATATGCAGTTGGGTTTCTTTAGTGTATACCCTAGTTGTGTACTGTTTATAAACCCCGCAATATTACCAGTTGTTTTTTTCCTTCTGTACATGTACAATGTTGCTCCTTTATTTTGAGCTTTGTCTTTCAGTTGTATATAATTCGCTGACAACCCATATCTACACATAATTCATGTATATTGGACCAGGCGCATCCAATCACTGTAGTTGTAATAGGGTCCAACATACTCCATAAATTTTGTACATCTATATTATCCAACCTTTATGCCGTCCATGCAAAACAACCCCAATCCATACAATGATGACGGTGCAATTCTATATATCCTCTCATTCACACAAAAATTAGTGTTTACTTGAGGAAGATCGCTAGGCACCCATTGTTTCACTAGGTATTAGTACCTTAAGGGCATGTTGATGTCTCCCACTGTCTCATCATCATAGGAACATGACCCCCCTCCTTGGAGAAAAAAATTCATGCATTTTGTCGAATTTTCTTCTGATCTTCTGACATCTAGTTGATCTATCCCATGTAGACCTACTGGATGTCTCACTTTCCTCTAGCCTTCCCAAACTCCCTTTGCTGGAGGAAGACATGTCTAACAAATACCTGTTTGGTTCTACTTGCACCATAATTGAAAAAAAATTTGGCAAAAGCATAGCAAAATACCAGCAAAAAAACTTGGAAAGACTTATAAGCAAAAAAACTTGGAAAGACTTGTAAGCAAAAAACTTGTTAAAGAAAAAGCTTTTCAAGAATTAGTTTGGTTAATAGGTGTGGGCATTTTGTAGCCTTAAAAATTCTAATGTATGCCCCTCTTTTAGTTACATACAAGTCTCCATTCTCACTTATTTCTTGCATTTCCTTTTTCTAACATGAATTGGGTAGGATTCATAAGCTTCATCTGTATGCTTATGGCCATTGTACTTTGGCCTTTCAACGTTTCCAAGCTTGAGACGATATGTTATGCATATGAATCAAATATAACACTACAATTTATGCCAATATATGTCTTTACAAATACTGGAGGTTCTCCTTTAAAGGAATATCTCCTTCAAAGAACATATCTTCACATTCATCTACATTTACTTCGGATAGAAGTGATAGAGAGTTGGTATGTTGGTCACTTCCATCAAAAATCATCTTTGACATGAGTTCCTTTTTCAAGGAATCTTGATTAATATCCTCTTCCAAACTAATAGTTGGTAACTTTTCCACTCTACATTGGCTCGATTATTCATTTTCCTGGCCACTCCTCTCTCCTTACTCTACACTCGTTGTTTTTGTAACCCTTACTTTTGATGGTTGTAAGTAGTTTTTAGTTTTCCCATGAATGATGTTGTGATGTTGTAGATGATTATCCATTGTACCTAATATGTTTTATGATTGTTTCCATGTTTTCTAGGGTGCACATACTTGTTGTTTATGGATTCTTTTGCTTGAAAGTTGAAGGGCCTAAAAGTGCACAGATCTCATCTAGGACCCTTTAAGAGTCATAATAACAACTATTGTTATTCTCTAAATGAAACACCAAAACCATACTTATCGGTTAATATTTATGTAGGGATGTTTTTCTGATCTCTCCCATAATTTATGATACTAATGGGATTGTGACTATCAAGTCAATGCTTTATTTGCATAGTGGCATTCCTACAATAGTACACTGGAAATTATAAAAAATTCTAATGTATGCCCTAAAAATTATGATGTATGCCCCTCTTTTAGTTACATACAATTCTCCATTCTCACTTATTGCTTGCATTTTATTTTCCTAACATTGCCTTTTCCTTTTACTAGCCTACCCCCTTTTCAACAATAATAGTTGCATATTTAATCAAGTTTGTTTCTACTAAGGTGGCTGAGTCAACCAAGTTGACCCCCAACCGAGCTGACTCAGCCTTTGAAACGATTCGAGTGACAAGTTTGGTACTGAACCAAGCAAATCAAGGTATGACTGAATGGATCGATAACAAAATGGTCAATTCATCCCAATCCGTACTAAATTGACCAAGTGAATGTGGGAATGCACAGGTCACACACATGACACTTAAATTCAAAAAAAAAAATTAACCTAGAAATATAAACATCGAGACTCTAAACCTACTTCAATATCGAGTCAATTAGCTTTGTAGGATTCCTATACATCATAACACTATTTGGAGTAAAACAGAACTTGCTTTGTAGGCCCTAGATGCCACCCATGTGAAAAATAGTCAATCTATAAAGCAACCCCCAAATAGAAAAACGTTCTTCACAAAATAGGGCATGAACCATGTGAACAACCTTCCAAGTGGACGAGCTGAATGAGTAACCTCCAAGCATGTAATATCTCTCATGAAATGGTGTATAAAAGAGTGTAAGCATGCTTCAAATGATGAATTTCTCCTTTGGTAGGGCTGAACACTAACCTTATGCATGTGTCTCCAAGGGTGAATGTTCCTCAAATAATGAGAGAAGGCCTTCCTCTAACAATAAACCAATACACCAAGGTAAATTGGCCCTATTTAGGGCTTCCAGAACAAATTTGGTATTTTCAATGTCACACTAGGAGCAATGTTAGGCCAAATTTCAGATCTGGGCACATTGCAGCAATAAAAGATGATGATCAATGGCAATAGGAGGCGGTATTTGCAATTTCGGCTCTGAAAATTAGAAATATGTGGGTGAAAGCAACCCTAAAATATCATTCATATGCCTTATAGCAGCATCCACATGAATTTTGGGCATAAAAAAACTTGTTTGGCAGTAAAAAAGGGTATGAAGAAACCCTATTTCACCATCTTGGGCACCCTTGTGCACTTATCCATCACCAAACAGGCATACCTCTAAATGTGGGCCAAATTGGAGGGTTAAAAGGCAGTTCTCGGCATGAATAGCCCTATGAAAAGTGATGAACAACAGAAAAAAAGGATTTGAGAAATGTTTAGTTGAATTTGAGGGTTGAAATGGAATTAACAAACAATTCTCAGCACAGATATGGACATAAAGAGCAGGCCAGGGCACTCCAACAGCCTCAAACCTTCATTTTGGGAATAAATAAGGGATGTTCTAACCTCCTAAACAACAATTTATAGCAGTATCAAGAATTCTGGGTGCTTTTTCTCCACAAAAGGGGGGTAAAGAAACCTAAATAAAACCAATACCATTTAATTTTAGACCCTATAAAGCAAGTTGGATTGTGCTTTAGGTGATTCTCGACAGTCTCTTGAAGGAGATCAATAGAAAATAACAGTCTTTGGTGGCTTTCCTTGCAACCGTAGGTCACAAAACAACCCTAAAAATCTCTAGACCTATGCACAAGAGAAGGAACAACCCCAGTTAGCCCTAAAATACCAAGTTTGTTCTGCATTAAGGGCCCCTGTTAGTGCAATGATTCTTCCCAATGTTTGACAGTTGCCCTGTGATTGCCATCTATAAACCACTATTGTGGTTTCATCATTGCTCCCATTCAAGAACAAATAAGTAGACATGACTTCTCTCCCTACATTAAGTCCACGTGCACATAATGAATATATTTGGTACTTACTAAATTTTCAGTATTCCTTTTGACAACAAAAGTGAAACATGAAACAATATCCTTACTTTCAGCATCTTGCACAGCTAATGGCTTTGATCGAACTGTATAAGTACTTTGTTCCCAAAGTAAATATTTTGAGACCTACCAATGAAGGGGAGCAAGATGAATGGTTGAAGAACTCCAATGGAGGATGAATTGATGCCCTCTTCTGCTTACCCAAAGGTCCTTTTATAATGAATATTATCCCTAACTTATCATTGATTTGTATTCTTCTATTGTTCACACATACTGCTCTATGAAACAAAGTTTTATGCCGATCTAGTATGTATATTCATGATGATGCTTGTTTTCACATATTAATTTTCAACCCTAAGGCAACCCTAAGGACATCCCATAGTAGAAAGAACCAAAAAATACTATACCCCACAAATCAAAAGGATCTTAAATTAACCATATCATGCCTTCCTCAATGATTTGATGAAAACAAGGGGATGGAAACATCAAATATCACTCACACCATGGAATCATTCTAAAGATAACCAACTATCTAAACTGCAAAGGTCATCTTATCATGTTAATTATAAGAGGGGCAAAAAAAACTAGACACGGTGAAAATTGGCATAAAATGATCAAATAAAAAATGGAGGACATCAAAATACCTAGTACTTGCTTCAAGTCCCACACATCATTCAAGTGAAATGTCTTCTCTTCACCACCATGGATTATATATATATATAT